>JAJJWW010015215.1:0-46300 GCA_023531295.1 Papaver armeniacum
AAGTATCAACATGATCACAAGGCCCACCTATCTCCACACCCGATCGGCCAAGACAAAACTTGGCTATACACTCCGATTTGCACGCCCAAACTGTGCGTGGTCGCACCTCCTAATTGTAAACCGATCTCGACCACCAACTTTCTCCGACAAATTGAGTGGCTTGATCAATGCTTTCTAGCGAGGCAATGAAGTGTGTGCGTGAACACCACCACACCCACACGCCGAATCATCGGCCAGGACCGACCAGGCTTGGTCGTCTTGAAATGCGCCCGAAGTGGGCATGATGCGCGGCTTTTGCGGCATTCGCATTTCTGTTGCAAATCGATCTCAACCGCTCCTCTTGCTCTAGAATCAGTGGCCTAGACGCACCTTCATGGAACAAGGAGGTACGGACGTGTGCATCGCAAGATGCCGTTTCCACACGCATGCCCTGGGCCTGGGCCCTTTCCAAAACACCTCCCATGCTTGGTTTTCACCAAATCAAGAGTGATGCCTCGCGCACCTCTTCAAAACCCTAAAACTTCATCAACTGGCCGCAGATGAGCGCCATAAACATCATCTCGTCCGTCCAACTCTACCAGCCACTTGGTCAAGCTACTCCGTTAGGAGTTAAGAGACCAAAGAAGGCATCACCACGATCACCGTCCACCACTCTTCCATATGAGGTGATCGGCCAAATCGTGGCTTGCCTATATAGCCTCCAAACGATCACTCGAAGATGGTCGGACATGATGCTATTTTAAGACGCTTAAATTCATGACTTACCCGTTGCCTTCCAAAACAGCCGATGCTTCATACATGTGAATATACTTGATGCAAAAGACTCGTGATAGAATACACGCGATACTTCACAAGTATCGACTTCCTAAATAGCTTAGTTATTTAGTTTGAAGATTACATGCTACTTTCTCGTGGGTCCCACGATCCACACACTCGAGACATCAATCATGTCACAAACCGGGGGATACATACCGGGGTATTGGTCCGCTTTGCGCATGCACAGGCAACGCGCCATTACAAGAATGTGTCGAAGTCATGGACGGTTAGAGATGACAGAGAAGGGGCAAAGACCGGCCGTGTAACATCAACACACAAATCCACTACTCCATCACTCCACTTCCCACGAGAGACGTGAATAAGGCTCAAATGACTTGTATAAATAGGTTCTCCTCCCCGTTTCCAACAACAAGAACAAGTCCGCACAACCGCAGGCAAGTGTTGATACCATCGTATTCAAAAACCTGAATCGATAGATTACATCATGCAAGCCGTCATCTTTCTCGATACAAGTCATACATAGCCAACACCTTCACAATCTCAACACCTTCTTCGCTTCCCTCCCTAAGATCAACCCCATCTCCTTCACTTTGTGACCGCAACAGTCCGGAACGGCCATTTCTTGGTTTTGGCCGGATTTGCACATATTGATTGACCCATAGCACTCCCTGCAGTTGCATTTATTTAAGGTTTAGACTCATTTCTCATCCACACACCCCAAATTACCAAACCGCAAATAGTTTTCACCCATAAATAATTGGCGACACAATGAGGTTGATTCGGTTATAAAAAATTGAATTCTCAATTTTTTCGGTTTTCATCTCGCAATGTATCCTCACCCGAAACCACAGTGGTTCGTATATCATGGGAAGTGTAGCTAGAATGTCGGAGGATGTCATGGCAAATCAAACCTGGGGATCGCTAGAAGACGTAGCGAGACATTCCGCCTTTTGAATGATATAACATCACAATTACAAGAAGGGTCGGTGCATCTACTCGGACAAAGGCAAGAAACGCCGGATCCTTATTCAGAGTCACACCTTACCAAAGGGAGACATGAAAAGAGCGCGTAATCACAGGGACTCGTGGAGAAACGAACAACATGGTCCAGCCGACAACGAAGACTAGAGGCAACTTACGTAGGAAAAGACTTATCCGGGTACCACAACGTCTCACGCCGGATGAAGAAAGGAGCCCGTAGCCTACTTAGATCCTCGCTAGAAGATTTATATCTCAAGACCCTTGTCGAAACCCTCGAAGATTGCTCAATCCGCATCGACCTCTCAACTAAGTGAAGAAATGCTTGAGGAATGAGAGATAAATCAAGGAACACGCGAGTACCGCAGGATGTGAGCGTTCAATTCCGATCACTCGGTGATATTACGATACCTTCCACACCCGTCACCAGGGCAAGCGATCCACTGATATGATGGCACTCACAAGTCTTCCAACTTCATCTCCGAAACATGCTCCACATCGAAACCATGTAGAGACACCACAACGCCCACGAACGCAGGAAAATCTAGACTTGGAAGTACCTACACTTTCCGTTCCCAATGGAAAAGATTTTGGAGTTGCCGGAGTCATGGGTACGAAAAGAAGGTGGAGCTACCTCCCGTATGGCGTCCACCAACCGATCAAGAAGTAATGGACCCGAGGTATTGTCATTTCCACCGGTTTCTTCACCACCCTACCAAAGTGAATGCAACGCTTTGAAACGCATTGTTCGAAGAAGCTTAATTCGTAGGAATAGCTTTCCCTATCTCGGGAGATTAATGCGACGATTTCCTTAGAGAGATCTGCTTCGGTTTGATATAAGTGAAGCTTCAAAAGCAAGTAAGTTCTATTCAACAATTTTACAAGAAAGATAGTTTTAGAATTCACTGGGACTTGGTATCCCGCACATAGAGAAAGAGGCTCAATGATCAAACACCATGTTTGTTTCCATTCATACTTCCCTTTTATGCGACATTTGCAATTTCATATGATATGTGCAATCATTCATGACCAAGACGTAAATTCCATTTAAAATAACCTCTTTCGTAAAAGTTATTCACAAAACTATCTCAAAATAAACCAATTCAATTACCTATTAATTCAAAACCTAAGTCAAATCATGAAAGGAAATCTCACTATCACTCAAAAAAGAAAAGTATTTAAAAGAAAAGACAAGTAGGTAGCGTGAATCCTTCAAGGAAATCCTTCAAAGAAGAATCAGTCCTTCGGGTAAGAGAGACTTTCATCCTTTGAAGTACAAAATTTCGTCGACCTTCAATTCCTTAGACAACTTTTCAACCTCTTCTTCCCGGCGAGTAACACAGCTCCGAAGGGACTTCATCTTGTAATTCGGAGCTCCCGAATCTCTGAGAACCCTTTGAAGAACCAAGGAGCATTGAAGTCGTACCGCGCAAACAAATCTCGATGGCACTTGGGTCTTCAATCATCTCCTTAAACCGTTCGACCGGCCGTGACGCTCATCCCATGGATAGAAAATAAAGCTTCCGGACGCGGTTGACCAACGCAAGACGACTCTTGAGCTTCGTAGTGGTAGCAATGTGGCCATGCTTATCCCATATCGCCGTGTACAACCCTTCAACTTGAGCCGGCACGCCGAATCCTCCGACCAACACATGACCTGGATAAGGGACAGATAGGGAGGATCGAACAAAGCCCTGTGTGCATTACCAATACTTCACCAATCCCAGGAGCCTTGTCAGTTGCAGGAGGCCTTTCAGAAGAAGTCACCACTATAGCTTTATTGATTGGAGCCTGCTCAGAACGTTCTTCAAGGGAAGCCACCTCAACAATAGCGGATGTTGCCTCTCTTACATTCCTCCCGAAATCTACTTCGCTCTGGGGTGCTAATTTCCATCACGGCCCCATCAACAAGATCACTTAGGAGGCACCTTGTCCAACCGAGCTTGCATCATCCGTCATGGTCCGGAAAAGGAGCGGTTTCGCCAGACTTCTCAAGATAAAGATCAGTGTTACTGCACTTCGAGGATCGTTGCCGCGACTTCTCAACATGAAGGCCAACGTTACCGGACTTCTCGTTCGAATGCGCGCCAACCTTGTGAAGACATTATCTTTCGAATTCCCCGATTTCAAGCAAGGATCACTCTTAAGAATTTACTCGAGAAATGAAGGAATCAACGTAAAGAGATTTAAATACCCGCATATCGGGAGGAATTGAGGATCACCGAACCACATGCCCGCCTCTTAGATCTCTCCCCGCTTGGGACCGCAATCCTCGCCCTCGCCCGCTTGGCCGGAAGTGGATTCAATGAAATGCTTCTTCAAAACGTCAAAAGATGGCTCACCACGGAATCTGTCACAACATCCTCCGAGAATTCTTGAAAGCCAACGGCTGCTTCCTCCAAAATTCCTTATACTTATCGGTTACCACCGAAGTTTCTCCCAAGAGGCCGGAGAGGAAGATCACATGCCAAGAACACGTCAAGATCAAAGATACCAGGGAGAAGTTCTTTAGGAGCCTCGATGGACGGACAAATGGAACACCCCGGTCAACTCCCATTTGGCGAGCAGCCCTTATCAATGTTGTACGGAGTCACAAAGAAGAGCTTCGTTGAATAAAGACGGATATATCCCGAATGCAATTAATGAAGATAAATAAATTTCTCTAAATTTCATAGTGTTGGCATCGGGACGCAACGCAACATCAAGACCGTCAGAAGCAATAGCAAAAGTCTTCGGCCGAGCAATGGAAGAGTGGATCGTCCCCCATGGGCGGAAATTTACAGAAGACACATTATCAAAGATATCCACGAGTTTCGCACCGGTTCTGGGACGCCTCCTCTGCCAACGGAGTATTCTCGAGCCACCATACAAATTACTGAGCGAAGTTGCAGGAACAGGAGCATAACTTTTGAAATGTTCCCACAAGAATGCCTGAAGAAAAGCGAAGTGGACATACGACTCCACCTTCTTGTACCCGTTGGAAACATGCATATCCATTGCTAAGGCGTCCGATGAGAATACAACGATCCAAGGAACAAGGCACCTAAGGGAAGAACTTCACCTTTTGCTAGCTTTTTTATAGCAATCTTAACCAGGACACCCCTTATGGTTTTCTTTCCAAACGTCGTCATATATATCTCTCGGATAGCCACAAAGACAGGAATGCAATCACGCCGAACTCGTTTTCCAACTCCCGATCCGGCTCGGGGTCTACAGAGACCACTCCGATACCCACCAGGTGTAAAAGCATCTTGTATCTTTTTCTCCTCCTTGTCCAGATCGTCGAATTCCCGCCACCTTTTGAGTATAGTGTCATAATCACGTTGTTCCGTGTCGAAAGCTCATAATAAAACTCCCAAATGACAAAGTGTTCATCAATGTAGCTACGCTTTCCGTGAGTAATATTCATCTCTCCCCATCTAGATATAGCTGATGAGTAGAAGGGCGCCACCTAGAAATGAAAGTAATCAAGCCCGCAAAGATCTTTCTTACTTTCAAGAGTAAGCAGATGCCATGACTGCATTGAGGATTTGCGCTTTGGTCAAATTGGCTTTAACGTCCTTATTATTCAACATGCGTCTCATCCATCCTTCATAAGAACCAAAGTGGAGTATGACAAGTCTTGAAGTCGATAGGAGAAGGCTGGATATTCATTTCTTCAAAGACGTAACCTCATCACAAGTGCCGAAGAAGAAGATGGATCAGCCTTTCCATATTTTCTGAATCTAAAGCAGGACTATTATGTGAGAAGGATGTTTCCTAATGTTCGAAAAGGCAAGGTGAACAACTCATCAACAATGTTCGGCATATCTTTGAAGTCGTCAACACTTCCCGACTTAGCACCTATGCATTATCTCCGTAAGACATATCAACAGGAGTTCTTTTTTCATTCTACAACAAAAGACAGGAGTCAGTACTTGTATAAAAACACGCAATACGTGTAGTCACACACGACAAAAACATGCATTCACGTTGGGATACACAAGACCGGGATTGGGTCCAAACACCGGTATTGCTCAAGCTTCAAGTCCCAGATTGATCAAGTTTCAAGTCTGGTCCGGTATTGATCAAGTTTCAAGTCCCAGATCACTCAATTTTCAAGTTTGGTCCAGATTGCTCAAGTTTCAAGTTCGGTGTTAGTCAAAGACACAAGGCTGGTATAAAAACGACATTGCATGGGACCCACGTTCAATAGAGCATGAATGATGGGCCACATTTATTTGCGCAACACGGTTTCTCTTATGATCATGGGAATAATGTTCATGAAATTCAAGCTCGAATTTCTTTCCAAGCTACAACCTAAGAAGCTAGGTTTTGCATGCAACAATGAAAAAGGAAGCAGACACAACATATTCACTGGATTCGCGCCTTGTTTTACTAAGCAATCCTAACAAATGTTGGCATACGAATGGTGGAAGAACTAAGCATAGTATGTATCTTGCAAAAGGTGTTTACCTAGCAAACTAGGGTTTTACCTTTAAAAAAAAAAACGCTTACCTTGCTGCGGACGGCAAGCTCCGGCGGCGACGGCAAGTTCCGGCGACGGTGGCGGGCTGCGGTAGTGGAGATCACGGACGAGAGCTGCTGAACAAAAAAAAAACGTGAAGAAAAAAGAAAAGGGGTCAGTCCTTTTATAGACAAAATTTGGAAGAATCCCAATAGAACAAGGATTCCTCTTTTTGATTCAAACACGCAAGGAAGGAAACCGGTCCCACCAAAGGATTCCGCGCTTGCACAACGGCGTTTACATGGACAATGGCTAGCGGTCGGTTAAAATTCATCCGAGTAAATTTTCTTTATCCTGTCTTCTTCACACAAGTATGTCACCATCTCATGCCTACCCCACAATAGCGCAACCATTATGCGCTAGGCAGGGGACTTAATGTTGATGGTGGATTTTCATTTAAGGCTAAATTTGTAAAGGCCCAAAATTATGCGCTAACATCTTGCAAAAGATAAAGCCATTAATAAGTGATGAATACTTCTTCACTTTACTAATTCACCTAGAATGAAGCATGTGGCAACAATCCCAAGATTCTGTGAATTAAATACACGAAATTCATCCAGGTTGGAGCATGTGGCAATAATCCCATATACCCCCGTGGAATTTACGCATTATTAATTAATGCATAACCAGCCTCGTATTTCCGTACTCATTACCTAAGACAAGATGACGACCGAGTGTTGTTCTCACAGCAGCAACACGAATTTCCAAGCATTAATAATAAAACATGTACGAAATACCCTGTGATACAACTCTCGGTGTGTTATACTAGCCCGATTGAGCATGTTTGAACCCGAATCACCATATCGGGGCCTCGTAACGATCACGACCATCCAACCTCACCAAGATGATTGGATGGCTTAGATTAAATCCATGACCCCAAGAAGGTATTGGAATATTCACCACCGACCCAACGTCCCCGCATGGTCGGTCTCCCAGGAAGGGTGGCATAGCTTGCCAACCCGTCCAAACTAAAGCAAGATGGACGAAAACCCTAAATTAGGGTTTGCGGACATTACATGTATCGCAAAACAAGTCTCAACCATCCATCTTCGCATAGATGGAGGGTGTAGATGTAGATTCAAAGGGCCCAGAGCATGTCAATACAAACACCGTGGGCCCTCCTACATACCTGACTGATCGGTCAGTACCAACTATGGTTGGTCGTCTTGATTCGTGCGTCCCAAACTGGGTATGACACACAGCCGGCAAAACCTGATTAGGGTTTGTGTCGCTATCACGAGCGTCCCTTTTCTCCTGGTTGGATGAAGGTTCCAGGAATAGACTAAGCAGGTCCGGTAGTATCAACATGATCACTGCGGGCCCACCTATCTCCACACCCGATCGGCCAAGACTAAACTTGGTTGTACACCTTCGATTCGCACGCCCAAAACAGGCGTGGTCGCACCTCCTACTGTAAACCGATCTCGACCACTCAACTCCTCCGGACAAATTGAGTGGCTTAGATCACGTTTCTATGAGGCAATGAAGTACGAGGCGTGAACACCAAAGATACCACCTACACGCCGACGATGGCGGACCAACCAGGCTTGGTCGTCTTGAAACGCGCGCCCGAAGTGGGCATGATGCGCGGCTTTTGTGGCACCAGATTTCTGTTGCAAATCGATCTCAACCGCTCCTATTTGTCGGTCAAATTGAGTGGCCTAGATCGCACCTTCATGGGACAGTGAGGTACAGACGTGTACACCGGCATGCCGTCTACACGCATGCCCGGTCGGTCCTTTACAAAACACCTCACATGCTTGGTTTCGAAAGCCGAAGAGTGATGCCCGCGCACCTCTTCAAAACCCTAAACTTCATCAACGGTCGAGATGAGCGCCACGAATCATCTCGTCCGTCCAACTCTACCAGCTTGGTCAAGCAGCCCTGGTTAGGAGTTAAGAGACCAGCAAGGCATCACCACGATCACCGTCCACCACTCTTCCATATGAGGTGATCGGCCAAATCAGGGCTTGCCTATATAGCCTCCAAACGATCACTCGAAGATGGCTGGACATGATGCTATTTTAAGACGCTTAAATTCGTGATGAATATACTTGATGCAGTACATGCATAGAATACACACGATACTTCACAAGTATTGACTTCCTAAATAACTTAGTTATTTAGTCTAGCATTACATGCTACTTTCTGTGGGTCCCACGATTCACACACTCGAGACATCAATCATGTCACAACCGGGGGATACATACCGGGGTATTGGTCTTGCGGTTTACAGCGTGCAAACAGGCAACGCGCCATCACAAGAACGTGTCAGGAAGTCATGGACGGTTAGAGACGACGTGAGAAGTGGGCAAGACTGGTCGTGCAACACCAACACACAACTCCACTACTCCATCACTCCACTTCCTCGACTTCCCACGAGAGACGTGAATAAGGCTCAAATGACTTGTATAAATAGGTTCTCCTCCCTATTTCCTACAACAAGAACAAGTCCAGACAACAAAGGTAAGTGTTGATACCATCGTATTCAAACACCGGAACTGATAGCTTAGATCCTGCAAGCCAGTTCAGCTTTCTGATACAAGTCATACATAGCCAACACCTTCACAATCTCAACACCTTCTTCGCTTCCCTCCCTAAGATCAACCCCATCTCCTTCACTTTGTGACCGAAACAGAACGACCATTTCTTGGTTTAGGCCGGATTTGCACAGATTGATTTCTCAAATATACAAGCACTCCCGTGCAGTGCATTTGTTTAAGGTTTAGACTCATTTCTCATCCACACACCCCAAATTACCAAAACCGGCAGAAATAGTTTTCACCCATAAACAACAACAAGAGGGAGAGTCTATTTATAGGTTTTTAGAGAGATTCAATGATCTCCTATCCCAGTGTCCTCACCATGGATTTGATAAGATGAAACTCGTAGAGATTATTTATGATGGTTTAGACTATTCGACCAAATCCATGGTCGAGTCTATGTGCGCGGTGAGTTCACTAGTAAAAGTGTTGAGGATGCCTTTACCTTCTTAGGAGTTATTGCTGAGAAATCCCAACAGTAGGGAGTCTTGTGTTGACCCCCTAAAAGACTCTTGGTTAATAAGTAGCACTAATATGGTAGATACGAGTTTTGCGGAAGATGCTAAGTTTGCTGCTTTGTCTAGAAGGTTAGAAGCTTTGGAAATGGGTCAGTCTAAAAATAGGTCTCTTGTTGAACCAAATAGAGCCCCTCAAGTCTCTAGTTGTGTAATAGAGCCCGATAACTCATTTTGGGAAGGTCAGGTTAGTGAAGAGAAAGCTCATGATGTCTATAACAATGCTAGGTTTGAGAACCGTCAAAAGTTTGACCCCTACTCAGAAACCTACAACCCTGGTTGGAGAAACCATCCTATTTTTTCTTGGTCTAAGGGCTAGAATCAAGGTCGTCTTAATTCTCGCCTTTCCCCTGTGTTTTGGTTATACTCGGAACCTTCGTGTCAAACCCAGTTTCAGAACACTTCTGAGAAAAAGACCTCTACTTTAGAAGAAGCTCTTACTATGTTAGTAAAGAACCATGATATGTTATCAGCTGACCACCTTAGCTTTCAACAAGAAACCAGGCAAAATCATAAGGATAATTCCCAGACTCTTGCTAAATTAGAACTTCAAGTCGGCCAAATAGCTAAGTATTTAAGTGAGAGAGAAGGAGGTAAGTTTCCCAGTCAAACTCAACCCAATCCTAGGGGGGTCCATCAAATATCTTTAGTTGGTGAGGAATCATCAAACCATGTGAACTCGATAAAAACCCTTAGGAGCGGTAAAACAAGAGGACAACAAGGTTGCCATGCACGATAGTGAACATGTTTGTAGTTCACCCTTTCCGGAACCGAGAAACTAAGAGATCGATAGAGTCTCTAAAGAGACCAATGAGGGTCATAGTGAGCCCGGCTTTGTTCCTAGAGCCCCATATCCGCAGTTTTTAGCCCCAACAAAGAAGGAGTCGACATTCAACGAGATAATGGAAACATTTAAATAGGTGAACATCAATATTCCGTTATTAGAAGCAATTAGGCGGATGCCCGCTTATGCCAAGTTCCTTAAAGATCTTTGTACACGAATGCGTAAGCTTAATGTCCAAAAGAAAGCCTTTTAGCCGGTCAAGTAAGTTCCATTCTTGAACCAAACACCCCCTAAGTATAAGGACCCCGGGATGCCCTACCATTTCTTGTGCGATTGGTAATCACATGGTCGATAAAGCTTTACTTGACTTAGGAGCTAGTGTTAACTTACTCCCGTATCATGTATACACCCAGCTAGGTCTTGGTAAGTTGAAACCGACTAAAATGACACTACAATTAGCTGATAGGTCTGTAAAGTCCCTCGTGGTGTCATAGAGGATGTTTTGATTGAGGTTGATAAGTTTATTTATCCAGTGGATTTCGTTGTTCTAGACACCCAACCTGTTCAAGACCCAAATGCTCAAATCCCAGTGATTCTAGGTCGCCCATTTTTAGCCACAGCTAACGCTGACATCAACTGTAGGACTGGGCTTATGAACATATCATTTGGTAATATGACCATTGAACTAAATGTCTTTAATGTTACTAGACAACCTTCTGAGAATGATGATGTAAAAGAAGTGAATATGATTAGCACTTTAGTTCAGGATTTAGTTCAGGATAATTGGCATGACGCTCTACTGGGAGATTCTTTAGATGAATTTGAAGAAACCATTCTCTTAGACCAGATGTGTGATAAATCTTTAGAAGAATCCCTTGAGTATTTTAAAGACTCTACGGACCCAGAATTCCAGGAAATAGTGTTAGGTCTTTCTGAGAATAATGAAAACCCTAAGTTTGGGGGTAGTGATGGTTCTTGTGATTATCATGTATCCCTAATTAGAGTACCTAACTTGGGACTCGAGCCATGTGTGTCTGAGATATTACTCGAGTCTATTCAGACTCAGCAACCCGATCCTCCAAATACTGTCCAGGAGGTAACCCAGGTTTTAGAGACCCGTTTTTTGGATGAATTTATCTATCAAGACACACATATGAAGCTCAATTATGCTCCCCAGATAAACCCAGTTGTCTTGACAGAAAACCTTAGATGAGGATGTGCTCATTTTATTCATTTTTCCAACCAAAGTGCAGCTGTCTGATATTGGTGTTAGCTCTATTTGGTCTTAAGGACCCACAACTATTTCGGCTATTGGTGTATGACTTTGGAAGGTGAAGATCCTTTTTGAGGTATTTGATGTCCTGGCTGAAGACTTTAAACTTAGCACTCCTTGGGAGGTATCCCTTGCTCATGCAACACGGTAATATCTTTCCTTATCTCTTTTTGCTTCAAATGGTAACAGTTTCTCCTTGTTCATGTTTTTAATTTCATCTTTAGAACATTGAGGACAATGTTAGATTTAAGTTTTGGGGGTGGGGAAGAAACTTTTTGTTAGCTTTTAGTTGCAATAAATAAACTCCAGAGCCTAGAAATCTATGTTTATTAAGGTCGGCACTAACCAATCTAAGTGGATGGAAACATTTTGGTTGTAGGAGTTGAGGAACCAATCTGATTAGATGGAAATATCTAGAAGAGTCTATTTATAAAAGCACAGAGCTCAAAGTGTTAGAAAAGAAAACATGGTAGTTTCGCCATATCCTCGTGATGGAAACATCGAAAGAATCCTCGATCACTTCTTTTTGTTTTTCTTTTTACCATTGCTAGGGTGAAATAGAGTGACTGAGATCAAAAAAAAAAAAAAAAAAAAAAAAAAAAAAGACCAGACCACTAGACCAACCTAATAATAACAATAAAGTCGACCACTAGTACCCTTGTATATGCCAACACGAGTTGACCTAGAGTTAGGATTATCGACCATAGGGTCCCTTTGTATACGCCAGTGTGTTGATATTAGTCCAGACCAATATCTCAGTCCATTAGGATAGGTTCACCTTAGTCAACATCATCCATGTTTTTATCTACATCCATCTTCTTAATCTATCCATGTGATTGGTTGACTACGGTTTATGATGTGCAGAAACTATCTGAGTAGAGATCTGTCACTTTATATGAATTTTAGTATGCTTGAGTGCAAACTCGTGTACAACAATTGGAATTTCGCATCAGGGTACTTCCTCATGTAGTTAATAAGTATGCCAACCAAGGAGATTCTTTAAGGCCTTCCAAGGTTCTACGTAGATATCTAGGGTCTGGAGTAAAGGTTTTGTGGGTACACCTCTGGTAAACCCTCCGGAGACAACACTCTGCCACTAGGGCCACCTAGCGGTTTAACGGCTTACTGCACGTGCTAAGTGTAGTCATTTTTTTTTCTAGATTAAATTTGCTTGAGTACTAGCAAATAAATAAGTTTGAGGGTATTTGATAGACACATTTTTGTGTCTGAATTGTCCTCAGTGTCTCCATAGTTAGTGTTTGATTTTGTACTTATTATGGTGTTTTTATAGGTGTTTTTGGAGAAATACACTTGTGTGGAAAAAGTTGCTCAAAAAGTGCTATTTGGACCCCCGGAGAAAAGTACTAAAAGCACACTCGTTTTGGATAAGGGCACCCTCAGGCACCCCTCAAGGCATCTACTATTAGCACCCCCATCTCTGTTAGGGGGCAACCATCATCTTCCTATTTTGAATTAAGTTTTGGCGGGAAAAGAAATCATCCCACTTGTGTATGTTCTGGTCAAGATTTTGGAGAGATATTTGGAGATATTTACCACGGAATTGATTGGTATTGAGCTGTAACGATGAAACGAGGGACGGTAGGGAATTTTTGTTTCGATCAAATAGAGTTGTACATGTGAATTGAAGTTGACAGGAGGTAACGAGATATTTTGTGATTTCCACAAAATTACAACGAGTATTTTCTATTTGGGACGTGTACCGCACATGTTGCTGAGTTTGGAATACTAGTTAAAGCCTGAAGAACTTAAACAAGGAAATTAATCACGTGATTTATAGCTACAGGGAAAAGAAAGGAAAGAAAATATGGCGAGTTAGGGAGGATTAGCGGGAGTTAATGAGCAAGATTTCTTGGTCATGTTTAGTATATAAAGGGTTTTCGATGTCATAGGAGGAGGGAGGAGGAGTTTGGGAGAGTTTAGAGCATCAACAGATCGAGAAAAATTGAGTTAGAGAATTATTTTCTCTGCTGTTGCACCAAGAACACGAAGAACATAAGACGCACAACAACAAATATTCATGCTTTCTGTTGTTAACGACATTTAGGTGAGGGTCGCAACGCTACAGTATCAGCAACAGTTAATCTTTATCGTTCTTTGTAACAGTGTTTGCAACAATTATAATCGTTGCAAACACTCGATTTTCATCATTTTCTCCATTTGATCTTTGTAAAACACCCTTTGAGCAATAATAATTATTTTTGAGCGTGCTTCCAACATGATGAGCTAAACCCATCCCTGCAGGCGACGGGAGGAAGCCATTCTTTCAAGAATTATGTGGTAATATTTACTTTATTAATTTATGCAATATTTTTATATGATTAATTGCATTGATATAAAAATGAATTAAATGATTTTTATTAATCAAATGTGTTTTCTCTTGATGATGGATGCTTAGTTTTAGACTCTTGATGCGTTATGCTTGCGACTAACATTTGATATTTTGGAAATCTGATTTGGCAATACTTTAGAATCAAATCAATTGTTTAAATTGCATGATATAAATTAATTTAAAACCACATAAGTATTGATGAATGGTGAAACCTAGCTCCAGCCTCTCCATAATTTTGACAACATTTTGTATTTTGAGTTTGTTATATTTTTGCTTTAAAAATTAAGTCTAAAAATCTGCCACAAGTCTCAACGAACCTTTTACTACAACATCATTGAAAATAACCATCAAGGGGCTGTTCAACCGAGCGGCCTAACGAAGATAGGAGAGGTCGAAGGACGATCGTCGCGTGATGACCGGAAATTCGATGACTAGGTCTACACAGCTGAACACCAACTACACCCGCATCCCGAGGGAGATCAAGGATGGGGAGAACCCGGAGTGGCCATGGTCCAAAGAAAAGCAGCCCCAAGATCCGAGAAGTCAAGAGACTATTGCAGTATCCTTTGCTTCAACGGGCACTAGTCCGAGAAATGCAAGAATCTCAAAATAATGATCCAAAAGTTGATTGACGCTAGAGATCTCAAGCAATACATTTAGAAGGCAGAAATCGATGAGGGGAAAATGAAGCAAGAAAGTCCAACTCCCCGAGGGTAATCGAACACTCAACACCATCTCATGCTCGAAACTACCGGACCCTCACCGACGGCTCGAGATAGGGAAAAGGCTAAGAAAGCAATTCGAGGACTACTGCGAGCTGTTCAAAATCGATGGAGTAGAAGTAGACGAGCATGAGCAGTGGATTAATGCACCAATGAATTTCGACGCTGAGGATGTCGAAGAATACATGTAATACCATAACGACCCTTTGGTCCTTACATTACCAGTGACAGGATGCAATATTAAGAAGATCCTCATCGATGGGGAGTTCGGTTAATGTTCGATTTATGACACGTTCAAACTAATGGATTTAAATGACGAACAACTAATGTCATCATACTATACCATCTATGGGTTCAATGGGGCACCAACGAATCCCTTGGGAGAAATTGTTTTGCAAATAAACGCATGACCAATGAAGGTTGACACTCGATTCAGTATAGTAGACGCTCCTTCCCCCTACAACATCATTGGTCGAAGATGGGTACACAAACTCAAAGGAGTGGCATTGACCTATCATCAGTATCTTAGATTTCCAACACCCGAAGGGGTAATGGAAATAAAAAGAGATCAAGTCACCGCCGAGAATGCGGCTCTACAAAATCATCTCAATAATAACAAGATGAGCAGCGGAAATCCCGAAGAAGCCGAAATAAAGAGGCTGCTAAGGAAAAAGCCATTGATCTTTATCTCGAAGAAATTTCTGGAAAAAGTCTGACAAAGGAAAGCATCGTTCTAAATACTGGGGCGAGTACATCAACAGCTTAGGAGGTTGAAGAGCCTACCAAATAGCAATTAAAGAATGTCCTCTCCTAGTGGGAACCGAAGCCTACGTTCACATCCATAGAACCCGCGAAGGAGATCAATATAGGGACCGAAGAAAACCCGAAGATGATCAAGATAGGGACCTTTTATGGATGAAGAAAGAGAGATAGCTCTAATCAAGCTACTCAAGGAATACGCAGACATTTTCGTAGTTAGGTGATCGGACGTCGTAAGCATCAAAGATAATTTGACTTTCTTACTCACTAAATATAAATGAAGTACAAGGTAAGTAAGAGTTCGTTTCCACAGAGAGGCAATTGTTGTTATGCGATTTTCATTTTCTAAGGTAACCAAGGGGGGATTTTTTGTTGTTTTAACAAAGTAATAAAATAAAATAAAGCAAAGCAAATAATTGGAATAATAAATAAAGAGAAGATATTGGTCAAGGGATAGTATCATTCACAAACATGTATTTTCATCAATGATTAGAATTGGTATTTTAATCTCTCATTACTAAAAGTCCTAGGATACCTTGATCGCAAGTATATCCCGCTAATTCCCTGATTTCATCACAACCACATTAAAAGATGCATATGTGGATTCTTCCTAGAAAGCAACCTAAAGTGTAAAACCACAATTAGATTTAACTCCCTAAAAGCAATAAGTTCTATGGAATAAGACTAATCAAGGCAATCAAACGTGTAAAAGCACTAATTCAATTTAACCAAGGTTATGATTCACTTGTGACTAGTAGGATATATCACTACAAGCACTACCCACAATTATGCTACTTAGAATCAGGGATAAACAACTATTTCGTATTGAAAACCCTAATCTAACAATAGAGATGAAAGTAAATTGGATCGATTCCGGACTCAACCAAACAAACAATCAAATCATATAACACTATTAATTGTGAATCACAAACAATAAAATATTGAGACAAAACTAATTCATTGAATCATATAACATATTGAGAAATCAACTTTATCCCATAACCAATAATAATTGTTTTGCTACTCATAGCTATGGAGTTCATCATAAAAATATAAATTGAAAAGAAGAAGATGAACAAAAGCAAACCCTAGAAGCGTAAACAAAAGCGGCTCTCCAAAGTTCCAAGAAATAATACGTGATATCCCAAAGTTGTAGAAGTCTTTCCTTTAAATATCTCTCTTGTTTCCAAAATTAGGGTCTAATCTTCAAAGGTCCAAAAGATAGAAGTCCACCAAGCCCATGTGTGAGAAAAAACCCATGTAAAAACTCTGCCCAAAAACTGTCGCCGGAAAGCTGGTATTATGGCCTTAACCAGCACCTATCTGGTGACCGGCAAAGTCCACCCGGTCACGGTCAACGATTTTCGACGAGCTCGACGATCGTAGGGACCGAATCCACCGAAAGAGCAAGCATCTCACTTGGTCAGCAGGTTCTCAAAGCGAATATTAAAAAATTTCACTTCAATTTCTGACCTCAACATCCTCGTCGCTCATGGTGTTCAAATCGGGTCAACTCGGCCAAGGTCTAGTCGACCGAGTTAACTCGCAGTCGACTGAAGTCAAGGTGTGAGTCACCACCGACCTCGAGATGATTGAGCTGACTTGTCTTAACATAGGCCATTTGCACAGGCCATATCTGTGTTGCACCAAGATGTTGCATCACTCTTCACTTCCAGCCAAGATGGTTGTGCATTCTGCACACTGCAACCCTCAGCTCAGCTTCATCTTATCCTGCATTTCACTCATTCTCCTCACGTCACTCAAGCCATCTTTACTTGCTTGCAACTTAAACATTAATCCATCTCATCAACACAACCCATTCAACCATTGTGTAGTTCATTTCTCAAAGCAACATTTCTTGACCTCCCTTTCACCAACAACAGCAACAACACACCACAAAAGATTCAAGCCATACTAAGCCATCTCCCCTGTAACTTGTTAACCTGCAATCAAAACCACAGCTCTTGTGACAATGGCAAGAACACCAAAAAATCACTTCCACTAGCTACCCACTTCTTCAATTCCTTGCATCTCAACATTCAACACTATAACACTCCATTTACAACACAAACCACAACCATTTCTTTCCTTCTCAACCCATTGATAGCAAGTTAGCAACTTCATCTCCCTTTTACCGCAACTTCGTTCCCGGCTACAAACCACTCTCGGTATCGAACATCAATTTAGTCACCACTAACCAATCCACCGCTCAAACAAACTTAACAAACACACATATTTCTTCTCCTTGCAACAACAACCAACACAAGTTTCAATACCCATCTCTTGTTCGTCTGAGCATATTGCAATCTCAATACCATCCTCTCAGTCTGAGCCATACCACCAACTTCAGTTCCACCTGCAACTACAACCTTGTGGCTTCACAGCTCAAAGCCATTTAATCTTCAATCTCAGTCACCATTTCTTCCTCCCATTTCTCGTAGCTTCAATTACCGCAAGATTATATCACCGCAATGACTTCGCTTGCCTCGCATTTTTAGCAACACCAAAGTGCAAATCACATCTCATTGATACCCCATTGCAACCACTGTCAACATAAACAACCAGGTTCATTCCTCCATCTCGTGTCACAGCCAACACCAGTTCATAACCCCACCAAACAACACCCCGACACTTCAAACCTAGCATTCATCTAAACCCTAACTAGCTTCAGACATAACCTTCTATAAATTAGAACAAACCCATTGCAAAGAAATCCACAGACCCTTGAATCTTCATCTCAGATGCAATTTCTTCACTGATTCAACATCACTCACTGTTGCATCTACCCCCGCCAACCCGATAAACACCTTCCATGACAATCACCAAGCAGCGCTCATAATCACCACTACAATCAACTTTCTATCTTCTCGTGAAAATCATACACAAAGACCCATATCTCCATGGCAAGACCAGCAACAACCTTCAACCACCACCAATCCTAGCCATTCAACCGAATCATCCGAGCAAATGTAATCCCCACCTCAATCTTAACTCAAATCCCATCATTCGTATAATCCACTGTAACCATTTCCAAACCGTAACCGACCCAAATTAGCTTCCACTGAACCCACCCGAACCCATCTTATCTAACACCGTCTCTGAATCCTCAAATACAAACCAATACAAACCCTAGCTCTGATTCTATCCATCTGAGACAATCTATCGAACCCATCTGCTTTTTAATCAAGCTCGTAAACCCTCATTTCGATTTCCATCTTCTCCCGAGTTCTCGATCTTCTCCATATCAATTCCACTACCAATTTCTTCCTCAATTTTCACGATTTCTCTAACATTTTCTCGATTCGATTCAGCAGCAGCCGCTTCTTTTTCACTTTGTGCAAAGAATGAAGAAATAAATGATTGAGAAATAAATTCTCAATTTAGGGTATTGGGGTTGGATCTGGGTACTATTATGGGCCTACCAATGACATCCCCAGCTAACTTGCATAGGTGCCTTGAGTACCTAACTGGATGCCTTTAACATTTGAATGGGTTTCCACTTATCCTTAGCTGAGCTGTCTTTAGTCCTCCTCCAAATAGAGTTGCCCCTTAAGCTTGACTGGGCTCCAGATAGTGTTCGCCCATGAAATGGCATTTTTGCTCTTTTTGCTCAAATTGGGTGTTTTCTTCCGTGAGACTCCGGCAGTCCAGTACCTAATAACTCAAAAACACGCGTAAAATACATAATTCACACGAAAACTCGCAAAGAAAGCATAAATACTAGATATAAAATTAGGTGTTTTAGACACATATCATTAGGTGACATGCCAGGAATCGATCCGAAGATCATCTAACACGAACTTCGTATAAAGCCAGGCACCACACCCTTCAGGCAGAAAGTACGAAAGGTAGCACCAGAGTATCACCAAGCAATCGAAAAAGAGCTCTGCAAGTTATTAGAAGCAAGATTCATCAAGGAAGTAAAATATCCAACATGGATCTCGAACATGGTCATTGTGCCGAAGAAGAATGGAGGAGTAAGAATATGCATCGACTTCACCAATCTCAACAAGGCGTGCCCGAAAGATAGTTACCCACTCCCAAGCATCGACCAAATGGTAGAAGTTTTCGAAGGATACGAAGAAATGTCATTCATCGGGACAAGTTATATCGGTTACAACCAGCAGCCCCGCGTAAGAAGATCAACAACATACAACATTCTACACCCCGCACGGCCTCTATTGTTACACAAGGATGCCCTTCGGACTTAGAAATGCGGGGCAACATACGAGGATGGTTGATGCTATCTTCAAACCATGGATTGGGAACACCCTAGAAGTTTATGTTGATAATATGCTTGCCAAAAGTAAGCTGCGCAAGGATCACCATCAAGACCGAGGGATATTTTTGAAGCAATGAGGAAGCACAAAGATGAAAGTAAACCCGTAAAATGCACATTCAAGGCCACCTCGTGGAAGTTCCTCGGGTATCTAAAGGAACGAAGAGGGGCATCGAAGTAGATCCCGCCAAGATCCGTGCCATCGTAGAAATGCCATCCCCGAAGAACCTAAAAGAAGTCCAAAATATCAACGGATCCTTAGCGACTGGGTAGATTCATCACAGGTCATCGGACAAATGCAAACATTTCTTCAACATCCTCAAAAAAGTGAGCAAGTTTGAATGGACCATAGAATATGAGGAAGCTTTCCAAAAGATCCACGATCCCGATCTTACAGAAGCCCGATCCCGATGAGGTTTTGGCTCTTTACATAGCAGAACGGAGAATGCGGTAAAGGCAAGTATTGTTCAAGATGAACACAAAGATAGAACAACCAATCTATTACGTCGCAAGACTCTCAACCGCCATAAAGAAATTATACAAAGATCGAGCAGCTCATCTTGGCACTACTATGGGCAACCCAAAAGCTAAGAACCTATTTTTTGACTCACTACATTCGTGTTCCATGCAAAGCACCATTGGAGGCCGTCTCAAAAGCGCTGAGAAAGTAGGAAGGATTGCGAAATGGAATACTCATCTTGATCAGTTCAACATCATCCATGAGATCCAACATTCCCAAAAATCGCAGGACCTGGCGGATTTTCTAGCGTATTTACCCTCGACAACGACGAGGAAGTAAGGGGCATATCGTGCTGCAGAGGAAGGGAAAGATCCAAATAATGTTCTCGAACATTCAAACCAAAGATGATGGTAGGTCTTCGTCGACGGATCAAGGAATAGGGAAGGTGCGGGAATAGGCATCGTAATCACCACCCCCACTGGATAAAGGGTCGTGCATGCGCTAAGGTTGGAATTCAAGGGACATACCAACAACATCGTTGAATACGAAGCCCTGTTACATGATCTTCGTTTGATAATAGAAATGGGTATAACCGATGTACGTCTCGACAAGTGATTCACAATCGGTCATACAACAGATAGGACTGGAATACAATGTCTACAACGAGACCCTTTTCAGCAGTACATGGCCTTGGTCCAAACTCTAGCATCCCAAATACCTAGCATCAAGTTCCTAATTTATGCGTAAGAGACCTCAGGCATGCCGATGTGTTAGCATACATATCATCCATGTTGAAAGATGAAAGCGCCAAGGCAACCAAGATAACAAGAGTATATGAGCCCTCGATTACTCCTCAGAATCCTTTCACAAATCGTGAAGACGATATAGGGGATGATATCGCTGACGATGATGTGGGGGAAGACATCGCCGAAAACTTTCACGAAGATGATATTACGACAAGAGCTAATGAAGACGAAGACTTCAAGAACGAATAAGATTGGAGAACCGAAGTTCATCTTTTCCTTAAAGAAGGAACGCTGCTGCGGACTTGAAGCAAGCTAGAAAGGTGCAATCAAAGGCGGGGAGATACGACCTTAGGGGGCGAAATTTTATATAAGAAGTCTTTTCTCGGACCATTCGCTACGCTCGCTATCAAGAGAAGAAGGACATCGGGTTTTGAAAGACATACACTATGGAGACGCGGGAAACCATAGTGGGATGAGATCACTAGCAGACAAAACAAAAATGCAGGGATATTATTGGTCACAAATGATACGAGACGCTGCGAGAATGTCTAGGAGATGTGAGGAATGCTAGCGGTTTGCTAAAGAATCCATGCACCTGCAACGAAGTGGGCCAGGTGGATAGTACTTGGCCCTTCTCAAAATGGGGCATAGACATCGTTGGACCCCTGATCGAAGGATCAGAGAAAAGACGATTCTTGATCGTAGCCACAGACATTTCAAAGAAATGGGTAGAAGCCAAGGCCCTATCTAGAATCCGCGACTCGTACGTATTCACATTTATCTTCCAAAATATCATTTGGTGTTCGGGATCCCCCGTAGAGATTGTCTCTCGACAACAAAAAAGTCATAGGAAAGAACATGCATGCTCTTTGATACCTTCAAAATCAGGAAGAATAAATCAACCCCATCTATCCTCAAAGTAACGGCCTGTGCCGAGGTTACCAATAATACCCTCGCTCTTATCCTCAAAAAGCGCTTGGATGAACACAAAGGGCGGTGGTGGAACAACTAGACAACGTGTTATGGGCATACCGAACAACTCGGGAAGGTCCGCTACAGAGAATCACCGTTCCTCCTCACTTACGTAGCCGAAGCAGTTATCCCAACAGAAATCATCATGGTTTTATTAATTATGTGGTAAAATTTACTTTATTAATTTTATGAGGGAGCCATTCTTTCAAGAATTATGTGGTAATATTTACTTTATTAATTATGTGGTAAAATTTACTTTATTAATTATGAGGAAGCCATTCTTTCAAGAATTATGTGGTAATATTTACTTTATTAATTTATACAATATTTTTATATGATTAATTGCATTGATAAAAAATGAATTAAATAATTTTTATTAATCATATGTGTTTTCTCTGATGATGCATGCTTAGTTTTAGACTCTGACGTGTTATGCTTGCGACTAACATTTGATATTTTGGAAATCTGATTTTGGCAATACTTTAGAATCAAATCAATTGTTTAAATTGCATGATATAAATTAATTTAAAACCACATAAGTATTGATGAATGGTGAAATCCTAGCTCCAGCCTCTCCATAATTTTCACAACATTTTGTATTTTTGAGTTTGTTATATTTTTGCTTTAAAAATTAAGTCTAAAATCTGCTTTCACAAGTCTCAACGAACCTTTTACTACAACATCATTGAAAATAACCATCAAGGGGCGGTTCAACCGAGCGGCCTAACGAAGATATGAGAGGACGAAGGGACGATCGTCGGGCGTGATGACCGGGAAATTCGATGACTAGGTCTACACGAAGTGAACACCAACTACACCCGCATCCCGAGGGAGATCAAGGATCGGAGAACCCGGGAGTGGCCATGGTCCAAAGGAAAGCAGCCCCAAGATCCGAGAAGTTAAGAGATTATTGCGAGTATCACTGCCTCAACGGCACCAGTCCGAGAAATGCAAGAATCTCAAAATAATGATCCAAAAGTTGATTGACGCCGGGAGATCTCAAGCAATACAATCAGTATGCGTAAACCGATGATAGGGAAAACGAAGCAAGAAAGTCCAACTCCCCGAGGGTAACCGAACACTCAACACCATCTCATGCTCAGAAACTACCGGACCCTCACCGACGGCCTCAGATAGGGAAAAGGCTAAGAAAGCAATTCGAGACTATCAATATAATCGTTCAAAATCGATGGAGTAGAAGTAGACGAGCATGAGCAGTGGATGAATGCACCGATGACTTTCGACGCTGAGGATGTCGAAGAAGACATGTAAGACCATAACGACCCTTTGGTCCTTACATTACCAGTGGCAGGATGCAATATTAAGAAGATCCTCATCGATGGGGGGAGTTCGGTTAATGTTCTGTTCTATGACACGTTCAAACGAATGGATCCAAATGACGAACAACTAATGTCATCATACTATACCATCTATGGGTTCAATGGGGCACCAACGAAGCCCTATGGGAGAAATTGTTTTGCAAATAAACGCATGACCAATGAAGGTTGACACTCGATTCTGGCTGTAGTAGACTCCTTCCCCCCTACAACATCATTGGTCGAAGATGGGTACACAAACTCAAAGGAGTGGCATTGACCTATCATCGTATCTTAGATTTCCAACGCCCGCAGGGGTAATGGAAATAAAAGGAGATCAAGTCACCGCCGAGAATGCAAGGCTCTACAAAATCAGCTCAATAATAACAAGATGAGCAAATGAAATCCCGAAGAAGCCGAAATAAAGAGGCCGCTAAGGAAAAAGCCATTGATCTTTATCTCGAAGAAATTTTCGGAAAAAGTCCGACAAAGGAAAGCATCGTTCTAAATACCGAGGCGAGTACATCAACAGCTAAGGAGGTTGAAGAGCCTACCAAATAGCAATTAAAGAATGTCCCTCTCCTGGGGAACCGAAGCCTACGTTCACATCCGTAGAACCCGCGAAGGAGATCAATAAAGGGACCGAAGAAACCCGAAGATGATCAAGATAGGGACCTTAATGGATGAAGAAAGAGAGATAGCTCTAATCAAGCTACTCAAGGAATACGCAGACATTTTCGCGTGGAAGTTAGGTGATATGCCAGGAATCGATCCGAAGATAATCCAACACGAACTCCGTATAAAGCTGTGCACCACACCCTTCAAAGTAAAGTACGAAAGGTAGCACCCGCAGTATCACCAAGCAATCGAAAAAGAGCTCATGCAAGTTATTATAAGCAGGATTCATCAAGGAAGTCAAATATCCAACATGGATCTCGAACATGGTCATTGTGCCGAAGAAAATGGAGGAGTAAGAATATGCATCGACTTCACCAATCTCAACAAGGCGTGCCCGAAAGATAGTTACCCACTCCCAAGCATCGATCATTTGGTAGTGTGTAGCCGAAGGATACGAAGAAATGTCATTCATTGACGGTTATTCAGTTACAACCAAGTAGCCCCAGCAGAAGAAGATCAACAACATACAACATTCTACACCCCGCACCGATACATGTGTATCTTCCTCTCCTGGGAACTAGTAATCCTCAAGACGAGTTGAGGATGAACCCATATTGGAAGGATTCCTTGTTTAGGATAAATTCCTAGTTTAGGAAGGAGTATTGTTTTGAGCAGTATTCTTAGTTTAGGTAATATACCTAGAAAAGGAATAAGTCCTACAAAAGGAAATAGATTCCTAAGAGGTTTGGGAAACCAAACGAATCCTATAAATAGGGATGTTTAGCTCATAACTAAACACATCTTGTTAGTGTGTTCTTGTTATTGACGCATTTACGGATACTAGGCACAGTAAAACCTAGAGAAAGCTTACAACAATACTTGTGCAAGCTTAGCAAACAGTTTAAGGCTAATCCACTGTTTAGTGAGATTGTGAGCGTAACAAAGAGAATTGTAATCATTTTCTTGTTCATAATCTAAGAGAAGATATTTTCTTCGAATTACTGCTTGTGTTCTGTTTTCTAAATTTTTCGTCTATTATTATTTTGAATT
This sequence comes from Papaver armeniacum, assembly GCA_023531295.1. Lineage (NCBI taxonomy): Eukaryota > Viridiplantae > Streptophyta > Magnoliopsida > Ranunculales > Papaveraceae > Papaver > Papaver armeniacum. The sequence continues at coordinate 24,650 of JAJJWW010015215.1, forward strand.
CCGCCTCTATAATAATAGTTACCAAGGTACAGAGATCAATACGTATCACGCACGACCTCTATTGTTACACAAGGATGCCCTTCGGACTTAGAAATGCGGGGGGCAACATACCAGGAGGATGGTTGATGCTATCTTCAAACCATGGATTGGGAACACCCTAGAAGTTTATGTTGATGATATGCTCGTCAAAAGTAAGTGCGCAAGGATCACCATCAAGACCGAGTGATATCTTTGAAGCAATGAGGAAGCACAGCATGAAAGTAAACCCGAAAAATGCACATTCGGCGTCACCTCAGGGAAGTTCCTTGGGTATCTAGTAACGAAGTGGGGCATCGAAGTAGATCCTGCCAAGATCCAGGCCATCGTAGAAATGCCATCCCCGAAGAACCTAAAAGAAGTCCAAAATATCAACGGATCCTTAGAGACTCGGGTAGATTCATCGCCCGGTCATCGGACAAATGCAAACATTTCTTCAACATTCTCAAAAAGTGAGCAAGTTTGAATGGACCACAGAATGTGAGGAAGCTTTCCAAAAGATCAAAGAATATCTAGCCACGATCCCGATCCTATTTAAGCCCGATCCCGATGAGGTTTTGGCTTTTTACATAGCAAGACTGTACGGAGGACGCTGGTCAGGCAAAGATTGGTCAAGACGAACACAAAGATAGAACAACCAATCTATTACGTCAAGCAAGACTCTCAACTAGTCATAAAGAAATTATACAAAGATCGAGCAGCTCATCTTGGCACTAGTATGGGCAACCCAAAAGCTAAGAACCTATTTCTTGACTCACTACATTCGTGTTCCATGTAAAGCACCATTGGAGGCCGTTCTCAAAAGCTGGGAAAGTAGGAAGGATGGCGAAATGGAATACTCATCTTGATCAGTTCAACATCATCCATGAGATCCAACATTCCAAAATCGCAGAGGTCTGGATTTTCTAGCAGATTTACCTCTGGACAACGACGAGGAAGTAAGGGGCATACCATAAGCGGGGAACGGAAAGATCCACTCAATGTTCTCGAACCTTCAAACCAAAGATGATGGGAGGTCTTCGTCGACGGATCAAGGAATGGGGAAGGTGCGGGAATAGGCATCGTAATCACCACCCCCACCGGAGAAAGGGTCGTGCATGCGCTAAGGTTGGAATTCAAGGGACATACCAACAACATCGTTGAATACGAAGCCCCGGTACATGCTCTTGCATTTGATAATAGAAATGGGTATAACCTATGTACGTCCGACAAGTGATTCACAATCTGGTCATACGTCGATATGATGGAATACAATGTCTAATGACGAGACCTTTCAGCCGTACATGGCCTTGGTCCAAACTCTAACATCCCAAATACCTAGCATCAAGTTCCGAATTTATGCGTAAGAGACCTCGAGCATGCTGATGTGTTAGCATACATATCATCCATGTTGAAAGATGAAAGCGTCAAGGCAATCAAGATAACAAGAGTATATGAGACCTCGATTACCCCTCAGGAATCCTTCGCTACAAATCGTGAAGACGATGTAGGGGATGATATCGCTGACGATGATGTAGGGGAAGACATCGCCGATGACTTTCACGAAGATGATATTATGACAAGAGCTAATGAAGATGAAGACTTCAAGAACAAAGAAGATTAGAGAACCGAAGTTCATCTTTTCCTTAAAGAAGAACGCTGCCTTCGGACTTGAAGCAAGCTAGAAAAGGTGCAATTAAAGGTGGAGATACGACCTTAGGGGAAAAATTTAATATAAGAAGTCTTTTTCTGACCGTTGTTACGTGCGCCTATCAAGAGAAGAAGGACACCGGTTTTGAAAGACATATACTATGGAGACGCGGTTACCATAGTGGGATGAGATCACTAGCAGACAAAACAAAAATGCAGGGATATTATTGGCCACAAATGATACGAGACGTTGCAAGAATGTCTAGGAGATGTGAGGAATGCCAGCGGTTTGCTAAAAGAATCCATGCACCTGCAACGAAGCTGAATTCGGTGGATAGTCCTTGGCCCTTCTCAATATGGGGCATAGACATAGTTGGACCCCTGATCGAAGGATCGGGGAAAAGACGATTCTTGATTGTAGCCACATATTACTTCAGCAAATGGGTAGAATCCAAGGCCCTATCTAGAATCCGCGACTCGACGTATTCACATTTATCTTCCAAAATATCATTTTGTGTTCGGGATCTCCGTAGAGATTATCTATGACAACGGCAAACAAATGACTGTGGGAAAGAACATAGACATGCTCTTTGGATACCTTCAAAATCGGGAAGAATAAATCAACCCCCATCTATCCTCAAAGTAACGGCCAGGCCGGAGGCTACCAATAATACCCTCGCTCTTATCCTCAAAAAGCAGTTGGATGAACACAAAGGGCGGTGGTGTGAACAACTAGACAACGTGTTATGGTCATACCGAACAACTCGAAGGTACGCTATAGGAAAATCAACGTTCCTCCTCACTTACGGAGCCGAAGCAGTTATCCCAATAGAAATCATCATGCCAACCACAAAGACCGAAGCATGGGAGAAGAACCTCACAGCGAACATGATGCTTGTAGTTGCAGGATTTCCCACACTACACCCCTCACTCAAATCTGCTTAATCAATCCATTTGAAGATGAACAATGATGTGTTTTATTAATTGTTTTCTTGAAAGATTTACAAAGAAATGTAGAACAAAGCTAAAGAAATTACAATCACTCTTTATTTTCTCTCTCCTAATGACTTGTTTTACAATTCAAAAAGACCTCCCCTACAATGACTTACTCGACCCTTTATATAGGGTATTACATAGTGGATGACGACTATCTGTCCCTTATTTTCGGAAACGTCTCGCGAATGCTCGCGAATGTACAACTGTTTGCCTTCGCGACACTCTTAAATCTCTCCTAAGTCTTCACACTTTCCTCATGTTCTAACTGTCGTCATCTATTACGTCATTTATTTACCTCCATGCGACTCCTTCGCGATGCGCTTGTTTATTAATCTCCAAGTATTAGTGTTGCGATATTCTCGGTCCTACATCTTGCCTCTTCTCATGTCTTCTCTCGCGAAGAAGAGAATGTCATGAGAACCAATATTTTAAAGTGCCGCAACTGCTTATCTTTATCTTGCGATTGTTCATTTTCACTGTTTTGTTTATGTACGGAATTTATTACGGGTGTTTTCTTCTTCCACTCTTTTCTTGACACGTCTCTTTCAACCGATTATTCTTAACCATTCACGTCCCATCTCACATTAAATGCATTTGTTTTCTCGAGAACTCTCTTCTCTATATATAGCTTTCTCCTTTTTCTCTTCTTTCTTTTATTTTCCCTCCGCAACTTTTCTTCACCTTTCTCCTTCCGCAATTTGCGCTTCTGCTACTGCTTCCTTTTCAATTCTTCACTTCTCCCTTCATTCCTATACTCTGATAATGGCTTCACTTGGTCGTACATACGCTCCTCATTTTACTGATGTTCAAAAGAAATTACAGGAAAAGGGTTTCACTTTATCTACCATTCCACATCAAGAATCCTCATCTATGCTTTTAAATTGTTTTCTCGATCATCAATGTGATGATCGAAAATTATAGTCTCGCTAGGTCAACTCCTCGCAGGCTTCCCATTCCTTTATATAATCCCAAAATACCATTATTTTATAAGATTCTTGCTCACGAGAAATTCTCGCGGGCTATTTATCAATTGAACGGCGATTGTATTCGCCGATGCTTGAATTGCCTCTCGTGGTGCCGTAAAGGATCTTTATATCCCGACAATGTTAGAGATCCTCAATTTGCGAATTTACCAATAATTGCCGAGAAGTATACCGTGGATAATTTCTTTGCAAATTATTCAATCATAACTATGAGAAACGATAAATCTCATTTGGGGTGTTCGATTGAAGAAAAATGATAATGTTGATGTCGACAAACCGCTCATGCGGGACATTGACCCGGCATTCGGTAAAAATAATATCCCTCGCTACTCCAAAGATGAAAAGTGGTGGGTTGTACCTCTCTTTCGAGTGGACCTTATATCGCAGGCTCACATGCACTCCCAGCCAATCTCGCGAATTATCATCCTTGGGAGTTTAAGTGGCCTGAGAAGACAAAAGAGGTATATACATATCATTCATTTTAGATTTGCTTTGCTATGTCTTCCATTTCTTTCATTCATTAACTTTTAGAAAATTTTTAGATCACCAGAATGAGAAAGAAATACAAAGAGAATCCTCAGCCAAATATCCTGGCGATACTTCGATCGCTCACGGATGAAGTAAGAAACATTTTCTTTTGTTATTTTAAACAATATTGTTGCCTCTGTTTCTTATCTTTATTCGTGTGTGAAGATTGGTGTTGAAGAAGTTGAAACCGCAAAGATTAATGATGGAGAAGCTGAAGCTGCGAGGGCTAAAGGCAAGAATAAGGCCATTTCTCGCAAGGACAAATCTTCTCCATCTTCTAAAAGACGAAAAATTCAATCTCCTTCCCATTCTAATTCCCAAGTCAACGAGGACTCGGAAAATGAAAATGAGATCAATATCTATTCTCGCTAAGGGGACTCATTCGATACTTCTTCTATGTCGCTATTGTCCAGTATTTTTCTCATCCTATGCAAGGACTGGGAGATGATAATTCATCGGCCACTTTGCGAAGCTCTCGCCAAAATCTGCGACCCCCCACTATTGGAGGACACCGAATCTTTTCATGAGTTTCCCGAATAATGACTCCTAGTCTTTTAAATGCTCTCAATGCTTTGGTATGTTCATATTCCTTTGTTTCTTTGTGATTTCACTTTTGAGTTTTGTTTTAATCATTCCTTTATTTTCTTCTATAGTCGTGGAGAGCTTTTTTGTTGTTGCCTCGGACCTTGAGAGGAGACGCAATAACCTTGAAAAGAAGAACCTTCAACTTAACAAGAAAGTCCGAGAATTAGAAATTGAAGTTCGCTTTCTCGCGATAAAGATGAGAGAATTCAAAAATTGGAAACCGAGCTTGATTCTCGAGAAGACTAAAGTATCTACTCTTCAAAGTGCAAATCAACAACTATATGGTATAGAATTCTTTCTCTTCAAATCGTTTTCATTTTTCCATTTATTTTTTCTACCCCTGATTTATTATTCTCGCAGACATATATAATCTCTCTCAAGAAGCCATTCTTCTTCATTCGTTTCCCGAGCCTATGGATAATGATACTCTTCTTACTTATCTCAACGAATCCTTAAATAGTTCATCAAATAAAATCGATTCTCTTCCACTAAATGAACTTCAAACCAAACATCGCTCTTAGAGATTGAACATAGATCCAGCTTTGCATTTAGCCAATCAATTTAAGCGAATGTACCTTGATTCCGAGAAGAAAGCCAAAACCTTAAGGAAGAAAATTAGTGATCTCATAGATGCAAAGATCGCATTACTAACAAAGGTGCACAAGCTTTAGCAAAATTTCAAAAATCTCTCCTTGATGTGCAAGTTGAGCGAGATGAACTCCTTCGTCAAAATACCATACTTAGCGAGCGAGAAGACCAAATTGCGTTCACTTCTTGTTATAAATAATGATGATGAGTTTGCTCGGCTGCGAAGGTTCTAGATAATGCAAGAAATAACTTAGGTGTTGATGTTAGTCTTCGCGCCGAGCAAACTTCCTTAATCAAGGATATGATCTTTGAAAGAGAAGGTTGTTTATTACACTTCTTTGCTTTTCTATTCTTTTTCCTTTTGTACTATTATCATTAACTCACTTTCTCATGTTTTCTAATACGAAAAGAGATTTCGGACAAGGATTGGAGAACTTGAAATCAAAAAGAGCGTCTCGCAAAGGATCTCTCACTTCGCGAGAATAGATATTCTAAATTGAAGCAAGCAATTCCAAACTACGGTGGCGAATTTTAATAATGATGTTGTTCGTTTTCGCAATCAAGCTATGGAAATAGTTTGTAAGGATCACAACATCCCTCTTCATTCATATCCCTTTTCGCTCGAAGAAGTTCCCGAGAACTTGCCTGTCTTTTTGATGTTTCGATAGTGAAGTTAATGAAGAAGAAGAATCGACGACGAGAGTGATGGAACCAAAGAATCGGATGAAGAAGAAGAACCAAGCAAAGAAATAATTTCTCTTTCTTCTTTGATTTCTAGTAATATCTGTATACATATATCTTTGACTATTGAACGTAAATTTCAACTTTTGCTTCCTTTGTTCGGATATATTAATCAAATAACCCTTCTTTATAATTATAACTTCACACTTGCCTCTGTCCATAAGATATAATCAACTTTGCGAGTTAAATATAATCATTCTCGCGAGATATAAATATCATTTTTTTTTTTTTTTTTTTTTTTTTTTGAATAATATATACTATCACCGCGACAAGATCGCAAGATATCTTCATGGATTAAGAAATCTATTGATCTTGCCTTATCATTATTTGTGTGGTCTTATTATGCCTTCCTAAGTAAAGGTCTTATTTTGCCACCCCTCATTGCGACAAGATCGCAGGCCGTCTTTACACTTTCATATAATGACCCATTGACCTTGTCTTATCATTTCTTAAGTATTTTTGCCTCGCACGACATTATATTTATGACAATATGACAAGTTTAAATGTTCTTGCGACCATAAAATCCCGTAACATTATCGCGTCTTTGCGACGAAATCGCAGGACGTTCTTACACTTTCATGTAAAAACCCATTGATCTCATCTTACCTCGCGTTAGTATTATTGCCTCTCGCAGATCATTGCACAAATATAACAAGCCTAAATTCTCTTGCAAGAATAAAGCCTCATGACATTTGCGTCTTTTGACACTTATCACCTCCCTAATGGAGGGTGCCGCCCTTATCTTCTCCCCGGTTGCCCCTTCAAGGAGGCGTACATCGGCCATACAAGACTAGCTCCTCCCATCCGGTCTTAACAACAACTGATTGTTTTCGCAGCCTCTTATCCCTTATACCTATATGGTTTATGGTTACGAGACCGCACCCTAAGTGGAGTTTTCTTGGCCGAGTGCAGATGTGCCAAGACTTGTCAAGAGTGGTAAGGAAGTTCCATGCTCCCGCACTCTGACTCAACCTGTACCTCAGCGCCTTGGTCATACGGTGACTCCTTGGAAGAGACCCTCGGGCATCCAAACAGGGTATAACCTTATATATATAGTTAGAAATCCAAGGTATCTCCCGGGATAGGCTTTCATGGGCCCCAAATCTCCATGACCTGTGTTTCAGGAGCGGTGTAACCTTCCACCCGAGCCATGTTAAGAGATACCCCTTATATGACGTACTTTAGGTCTTACATTTGCCTCTTTGCGAAATATCATTCGCGAACTAGGTGTACGCCATAAAGGTTTGTCCCATTCACTCACTCATTCATTTTATCAATTTATTCAATCATTTGTCTGCATAAGTTATCGCACAACCTCATTTGCGTATTCAATAGATTTGTATACATTCTTCATGGCGAGATTCTCGCACAATTTTTCCGCAACCATCATCTCTCGCTTCTTATCCTTATCATGCTTTCATCACTAAATTGTTATCTTTTCTCGCAATTATTCATTTTTTACACCTTTTATTCCTACTTCCTTTCGCCTCCGCATCACCCAACATTTCAATGTTTCCTTTGCATCATGATATTTAGTTGCTTTTGTGCATTCACTTCGCAAAGATCTCTTCTTCTTTTGTTTCTATGGTATCCACCATTAGTCTTTCTTTTTTCTTTGTTCATCCTTGACATTCTTCCTCCAACCTTTCTTTTTGTTGTTCGCTCTTCGCAGCCTTTCTACATCCACCTCATAGCATTTTTGCCCCTCTATCCAATCTCCTTTTATAATTCCGACACCGCTAGGATGTGGAAATTTTATGCCCCGATGGTATGTCGATGTTACGCCTGCAATTTCATGAAGCCATGGTCTTCCAATCAATGCATTGTAGGGAGATTCCACATCAACTACACAAAATAAAACATCATTTGATAACCCCGCAAGGGTATCCTCATGTGCACTTCTCCTTTGGGCTTGTTCGCAGGGTACCATTGAAACCATATATTTTGTATGTTGAAGGGATCAAGTCTTCATCTCTTCCTCCCATAGTTTTGTAAGTATGGTAGAAAATAATGTTGATCGAATCACAAGATCAATCAATATTCTATTGATTGCCCAACAATTTTCCGCTTCATCATCTTCGCCATCAATGGGTTTTGGATTAATTTCCAATTTCACAACTAATGGGCTATCATGTATTTCTCTTCCTTTGGGTACTTCTTCAAATGAGAAAGAAATAATCTGGCAGTTGCCACTTTTTAGCTGCGATGTCTTCGCAACATTCATCACTTCTTTATCATCAGCATCCTCGCGAAAACTCTACTAAGTACATTGTCATGAAAATCTTCAATAGTGCTAAGTATGAGTGTACAATGGAGTTGCAAAACAAATTTTTAGCCTTTGCCCCAACTTCTATAACAAATGTTTCTTTTCCCTTTGCCGGTGGGGGTAGCAAATGTTGAACTTTATCTTCTTCTTTTAAAAAGTGATTTAGCTTTCCTTGATCAATCATTCTTAGGATAATTCTCTTGATGTTTCTACATCATTTGTTAGATGCCCATGAAAGCGATGGTAAGAACATAACTCGTGACTTCTATCTCCAGGTGGTGGTTCACTTCCCATGTTCCATGGTGCAGGTATGTTTTCCATCAAAAGTATTGCTTCCCATATTTTTTCCACACGGCGTTCAATGGCGGCATTTTAATTTCCTCCCACACTACTCGTGACTTCGCTGTCCTCTATGATAATTCCCGCCTCGGCCTCCGTAAGTCTCTTGCGAATTATACCTTTGACCTCCATAGGTTTCTTGTGGTTGATCAAGCCTTTGAATTTTATTGTTTCCGCCACGGTTGTAGAAATTTCTTTCTCTTTCAAACTCTTCCCGATCGCGACTTCCCATAGCCACTAACTTTGGTTCTATATCAACCGCTTTTCTTTCCCGTTGACCTTGCGATGTGCTCGCCACTTGTGTGTATTAGTTGAGGTAATAAACTTCCATTCGCGACACTAGAATTTGTGTTTGCCACTGGGTAAGATTCCATCTCGTTCGTCTTTCTTCTAAAGCAATATATTCCTCCCGGAGCTCTCGTAATTCAGTCATTGTAATTGTATTCTTAACTCAAAACCCGAACATATAATATATTGGTTGCGAACATAGCATTTATGAATGACAAAGATGAGGTATCTTTCATCTACCTGCCGGCCATCTCGCCGCACATCGTCTTCCATCTCGATAGTTAAATGTCTTAGACTCTCGCAAACTCTTTGTTTTAGTCCAAATACATCTTCAATGCCGTGTCGCGAAGAGTTGTTACTTATATACGCCCCAAGAATATAGCCTGTAAATGATTGAATGATGTGATCGTATTCCTTGGTAAACCTCAAACCATTTTAAAGCTTCTCCGTTAAACTTGACGCGAAGTATTTGCATAATATAGCGTCATGGTTTTCCCATTGTAGCATACATCTCACATAAGCCTTGATGTGTTGTACTTGCACAAGTTGATCCATCAAAAATGCTAGTTAGCGCTCGGTAAGTTGCATTTTGGGGGTATTCCTCCTAATCGCACTTCTAATGTAAAAGGATTTTTCGCAGCCTCCGCGATAGCTTCATCTAACCGCCTTCTCCCTCCTCCTTCTCTTCTCGTTGTTCAATATTCCTCTCATCTCTCGCCAATTCTCGCAATTTGTTCATTTGCCTCTTTAATTTGAATTGATCGGTCTCTTTAATTCTCGCTTCTCTCCTTCTTCGTTCGTGTCTACTTTTTGTATTCTTTCGTATTTTTCGTTAATATCTCCATCGTTGCGATTTTCGCTCGCGCCTCCTCTCTCGATTATCATGATTATTTTGCCGGATAGCTTCTTCCAATTCCCGATTTTCCATTTCTCGCTCTCAATCTCTCTCTCGCGGGCTAGACGTGCTTGGTCAATGTAATGCTTTTCAATATCATCTTCAATTTCCTTTTGTTTCCTTTGTGTTTCTCTCCCATGTAGTGCTTCTTCTTCTTTCTTCCTCCCGATTTTCTTCATTAATTGGGTTATTCGTCCTCGAGGTCGTCTATCTTCTTGATTTCCATCATCGTGATTGTTACCAAAATATAACGATTTTCTATTAGTTCTCTCTCTTCGCGACCTTCTTCGCCATGATTTAACTCTCTTTCCAAATTTTCTTCATTAATGTTCTCCGCAGTAATGTTCTTCTCCCATTTTCTCTAGTCGATCCCGATCTCGATCTCATTACTACTTCTTGATCTTCTATTTTGCAGACCTCCTATTTTCCATCCTCAATTCGTGGTTTTGCCTTGTTAGATTCGCGCGCTCTTCTCGCTTCTAACCGCCTTTCTTCGTGTATTGTCTGTCTCAGCCGCTTCTAATGCCGCGATTTCTTCATTTCCACGAATTGTTTCTCCCATCTCTTCTCGATTTTTCTTCCCTGTCTATTGTTCATCAATTGTTGTACTTCTTCTCTTTCTTCCGTAGAATCTCGATCTCCATGTATGCACGCTCACTCTACCATAATCGATTACTCGTTTAGTGCTGGTTGAATTGGTGGTTGAGTTGATGGTTGAATTGGTGGTTGAGTTGATGGTTAAATTGGTGGTTGAATTGGATCTTCTTCTCCATTTCTCTTGCATCTATCCTTGATGGTTCACCTACTTCATTTCTTCTTTCTCCCACTAATCTTCCACTTCTCCTTACGATCGTTGGTTGTTCCGATGCATTCTTTCTCCTAGCCATTTCTCAATTTTAGTAATTTGTTAAAAATTATTCAAGATTTCTTTCTTGTTATCCCTAATTCTTCCAATTCACAAGGTTGATCTTCTTCAATCCCTGCTTCTAGCGCAAATGTAGTTGGCAGATTTCCCACACTACACCCCTCACTCAAATCGCTTAATCAATCCATTTGAAGATGAACAATGATGTGTTTTATTAATTGTTTTCTTGAAAGATTTACAAAGAAATGTAGAACAAAGCTAAAGAAATTACAATCACTCTTTATTTTCTCTCCTAATGACTTGTTTTACAATTCAAAAAGACCTCCCTACAACAGATTTACTCGACCCTTTATATAGGGTATTACATAGTGGATGACAACTATATCGTCCCTTATTTTCGGAAACATCTCGCGAATGCTCGCGAATGTACAACCGTTTTGCCTTCGCGACACTCTTAAATCTCGCCAAGTCTTCACACTTTCCTCATGTTCTAACCGTCAGTCATCTATTACGTCATTTATTTACCTCCATGCGACTCCTTCGCGATGCGCTTGTTTATTAATCTCGCGAAGTATTAGTGTTGCGATATTCTGGTCCTACAATGCTGGAAAGACTCGACGATCTGGAAGAAAGGAGGGAGACAGCGCTACATAAGATGGAGAATTACCGACGAAGATTAGCAAGGGAATACAACAAAAAGGTTAAACTTAGAAACTTTGTAGAAGGACAAGATGTGCTAAGAACTATACCCCAATACCAGAGAAAAAGTGGGGCAAATTAGCACCAACATGGGGAGGACCTTTTGTGATACATGACATCGCAGGAAATGGATCATATTACATGCGTAACTTGAAAGGAGAAGTCTTAGACACCCGTGGAATGTGAAATATCTCAAGCCATACTATCCGTGAAAGCAACGCAGATTCCGCATCTACGTGAAGAGCACTGAGGAAGAAGAAGACAGACTGCACTGGCTCGACATGTTTCTATCTCTGGACGAGGAATAGCATACCTCACCTCGATCAATCAAATAAGCTTTTTATAAATTTCTACCTAGGGAAAGTAACCATATACAATCTCTCGGGACTCCCTATCGGGCGTCATGAGTGTAGGACCATGGGGAAAGCTTCCAAGAGAAAGAGATACCCAACCAATCAAAAAGGCACGTGGTCGGCGGAATGTATGCATGCAAATATTTTAATAACGCATTACATATCCCTCGGAATGAACGCTGATAGTGTAGAATACACCGTAATTACTATCTAGTAGTTTATGCTTTCTTGCTATTTTCTTGTAAATTATGTATTTTACGCTTATTTTGAGTTTTATAGCTACTTTGGAGTCGCACTGAGGAAAAGAAGAAGAAATCACCCAATTTAAGTCAAAAAGGGCAAAAAGGTCATTTTACGGTGAACACTATCCGGAGCCCGGGTAATGGTTAAGGGGCAACTCTTCTTGGAGGAGTACTAAATACATACCAGCCAAGGTTAAGGGGTTATCATCTGGGTGCACCTTGTCTTAGTGTCGGGTGTTCAATCCTGTGCCAAATCAATACCATACCTAAAATCGAGAGACTCAATTCCCTCAAATCATTTGCATCTGAAAGAAATAAAGAGAGAAAGTTGTAGCCACCTGAGGCATTAATGGCAGAAATTGAGAAACAAATCGAGAAATGTTAAAGAAGATGAGACTCTCTACTGTTGATGGAACATTTGTTGTTGTAGCTGTGTATTGAGACGGGAAAGAAGAGATGAATCGAATCAAAGATGGGTTCTGTCTGAAAATCGAGAGATGAGAAATTCAGAGAAATTGGAGATGGTGATTCGAGAAGCAGTTTAGGGATTGAGAAGTGATGCTGATGTTGATCGAGAAATTTGGGTTGTTCTCTGATTTGGGTTTGAGATTCAATTGGTCAGGTTTGTTGTGCCTCGTTTAAGAAACCGTAGTCAAGCGCATCGAGATCCAGATAAAGAGTCAAGATGATATTTATGAAGAGACAGAGAAAATCGATGTTGTTGAGAGATGGGTATAATCGGATTGGAGCTGAGATGGGTCTGTGGTCGAGTTGATGCCACTGTTGGTGGTGAGAAGGTGCAAGCAAGGACTAACATGGGTCTGGTGTTGGTTTTGGGAGTTCGAATTGAGCCGGACCGACTTGGGAAGAGTGAGTTTGTCTTGATTTGCAGCTCGATGGAGGGTTGTGCTGCTGTTAGACTGAGCTTGAGAATATGTAGCTGTGAATCTGTTAGGCTGAGCTGTACACAGATGCTCATGGTGGTGACAAGGAAGCAGAAGGAGGTGTTATGAGTTTGAATGGATGTGGTGATGGCATTAGCTGGTGCAGGTGAGGTTGCTGTAATTTCTGCAGCTATGAGGAAAGAGCAGCGAGACCTGGTTGCTGCCAATATCGAATATGGAGGCAATGCTGTGGTTTGATACAAGGCAGGGATATATAAAATGGTTGGCAGTAAGCTGAGCCGGGTATGTGCAAATCGGGAGGATGTGAGATTGCGAGTACCTGGTGGATTCTGTGATGAAGCTGACATGGAAGCAATGAATGCGCAGCTGATGGTGGTGTGATGGAATGGGTATACTGAGTTGTTGGTGTTGCATTACAGAGAAATGATGTTGATGGGGGGTTTGTGGTTAATCTCAAGGAGATATAGCAGGTGTTAGTCTGGGTGTGTGGTGCTGTTGGGATCTTGTTGCAGGTGCAGGTCATGAGACTGGTGGAGCTGTTGCCAGGGATTGGCAGATATGAAGTGATTGTCTCAAGTTTGCAGTCTAGAACAGAAAGATTGATGAGTTGCAGGGATAAATGGGTTGGTGTTGTTTTGAATTCAAATGAGGACAAAAGGGTAAAAGATGTTTTGGTACCCGAGAGTTATGTAGCATGTGGTGGCTCGATCACCAACATGGTCAAGCACAATCATTGTGCAACAACACAGCCTCCGCCAGCAATGCTTATGCCATGGCAACTTAGCCGAAGTCAGCCTCAGCTTAGCCGGACTCAATGCCGACTCTGTTCTCACTCAAGTTGACTCCACCTTGACTTCTCGACCTTGACTAACGGTTTGATCGACGGTCTGACTTTTGACCGTTAGTCCTAACGAGGACCGGACGGAATATTCCGTCGAATATTCTCTCGATTGAGAAATTTTCAGCGACGGCGGCGATAATTCCTGCCGATCTCCACCATAATCCCAGCTTTTCCGGCGAGCCAAAATTTTAATTTTCTATGGACTTCTCTCATGGGTGTGAAGACTTGGGCTAGGAATCGATGGAGAATTGGACTCAAATTTGGAAAGAGAAGGTGGAAGAGTTGAGAAAAGCTTGGATTTGGAAATTGAATTGCAAAAGAAAAAGGATTCTATTCCTTGGAAGATTTGGAGAATATTGAAGCCTATAAATAGAGAAGTTTTCACAACTTCTACACCTCTACACACACACAACACTTTTCTTTTCTTATTCTTTGTGTGAACTCTTTTAACATGAGTAGTTAATTTATTGATTGAGGATGAATTCCTAGTTTTTAAACATATGATTTAAGTTTTTGTTTTCAAATTCTATCTTGAAGTTTTTCACATAATTATCGATTGTTTTTACTAATAGGAGTGATCTTAAAGACATTCATGATTGATTGATAGATTGTTTGGGTGGCCAACTAAATTGATTTGTTCATTTGATCTAAAGCTAGTGAAAGTTAGGAGATAAGTAATCGTTCTTTGACTCTTTACATAAGTAGCAAACACGAGACTCAAGTGAGGATTCCGTGGAGCAATGTGTGTAGAAACAACTAGCAAGTGGACCTTGAGCTAAGAGTCTAACTACTAATATCAACCTAAGAAATTCACAAAACCTAATGCATGAGCCAAGTTACATCTAGGTTGAGCTAATTCTAGGTGGCTTGGTGATTAGAATCCGTAGTCGAGAACTTCCGTGTCCGGTGATAAAAGGATTTAGGGTTTAGCACTGAGCTAGCTGCTTTACCTACGGTTGGTGATAATTTGTGACTAATAACAAGTAGAAAAGAACATAACTTGAATCATTGTTTCGCAACGAAGAAGGATTCCTTGATCTCGTCTCTCTTATTAAGATCAATAAATGCATCTTCCTCAAGCTCTTCCTTTGAATAGGTGATTGATCATTATTAAGATCAAGGCTCGAGTAATCTACACTAGCGTCATCAAAAGTCTCCAAAGGTTTGTTAATTTGTTCGATATTTTCTCCGAATTCCTTTGAATTTCTCGATGTGATTCTTGCATCTTTTGTTGAAGATCCCCAATCATGGCCAACATCTTATCCGCAAAACTAGAGATTTTCTGATCATAAACAAAACTATCCTCCCATCCTTGTGATTGTCCACCTACATACCCGTCATAAGGTTGTTGATATGTATGAGAATATCCATAATGTTCCGTAGGAATTTGATCATAGCCAAAAGATTGATTTTGATTGTATCCTAAGGATGGTTGGAAGTTGCCATAATGTTGAGGTTGAAAACCGTATTGATTGTTGTAATATGCTTGCTCTTGTCCACCGTACATGGAAAACCTAAGACTGAAATAAGATTCAAAACTTAAGTTAGATACTAATAGAATCCAACAAAGCAAGAATAAAGCAAAAAGAAAATAAAACAACTAAAATCATCCACACCCCCGTAAGTCGGCGCAAAATTTGATGCGTGTCGAGAAATCCACAACAAATTAATTAATACTTTACTACCTAATTAACTAGTAATATAGGGTAGTCAAGGTCGATCCCACGAGGAGCACGAGATTCTAGTTGTAAAAAATTGTCACGAAAGGGGGGTGTAAAAAAGCAAAAGAAAATAAACAAAGCAATTAAAAGATAAAGTTGAAAGCAATAAGAGAGGTGGACAATCACAAGGATGGGAGGATAGTTTTGTTTATGATCAGAAAATCTCTAGTTTTGCGGATAAGATGTTGGCCATGATTGGGGATCTTCAACAAAAGATGCAAGAATCACATCGAGAAATTCAAAGGAATTCGGAGAAAATATACGAACAAATTAACAAACCTTTGGAGACTTTTGATGACGCTAGTGTAGATTACTCCGAGCCTTGATCTTAATAATGATCAATCACCTATTCAAAAGGAAGAGCTTGAGGAAGATGCATTTATTGCTTGGCAAAAATTTCTTAGGGAAAGATGGGAATCATGAAGTGTATGAATGTTCTCACGATGAGGAAGTTATTCCAACTCCGGATCATAATAACGATCCTTCACCTATTCAAAAGGAGGAGATTGGATATCACTTGCCTATTGTTGTAAACGTGTAACACGCCGACAAGAAGATCTTACAATCTATACCGATGAAAATCACTTTAGTGAATGGCCCGATTCCGATGATGAGAATGTCAAGAGATGATTATAGAGGATGAAACCACATTCATTGATTTTGTGGAAGACCCAATTGAACTTGCGAATGATTTTGATGATACCGAGACTATGGTTAAGGTAGAAAACGACGAAGAATGGTTGCAAGGTTTAATAGAGGACCACGATATACAAGAGGTAAGTAATTCACTTGAATTTTTTAAGGATGACGAGGATTCTATAATACAAGAAATTGTGCAAGGTTTGTCTAACCCTTTGCATATTAATTCTTCTCCTGTACCTCTTATTGGTTTGAATGTATGTGCTTCGGAAAGTATTTTTTGATGATTTTGTTTCTAGATATCCACCATCGGGAAACACTTGATGCTAACACTATGCAGGTTTGCCAAGAGGAATACATCGAAGTTCTCGAATTCTATGTTCTTTATACACTTCCAAGTGTGGACGAGAATAAGTGTGGGGAAATTTCTATCGAGCAATAATTTCACTATTGTTTTCTTGTGCTAATATTTGTATGGAGTTATTGTTTGCAAAACAGGATTATGGGTGGATCCTCAAATTTTCCGATTGTTAGTATATGGGGAATGAATCTTGGCAAGAACTCAAGTCGGGCCGTCGACTTTAAAACAAGCGCTTCATGGGAGGCAACCCATCGGTTTTGTATTTTTTTTATCTTTTTGCTTTTTGTTATTTCTTTTTCTTGTTTCTTATCATGTTAAAATTTCCCACCTTGACTTTACTAGAGGATTCAATTACATTGAGGACAATGTAAGGTTTAAATGTGGGGGAGTGGTTAAGCATGTTTTTAAAACAAAAATTAAAAAATTAAAAAAAAAAAAAAAAAAAAAAAGTTTTTCTTAAAATTCCAGCTTTTAAAGATTTTAGAGTCACTAGCATACTTCTAGGTATGTTTACATAGAGATTTTGACCGACATAATTGAACTTGGAAATGTTAGAGAACTACATTCGATTTCTTGTTTGTTTGAGGTTAAATAATGGATTTAATCATGCCGGTGATGCTGAATTTGTGCAGTGGGAGAAATGCGTTATTAGAGTTGCTGATCAATCATTAGTGGAGACTACCCGTATTCATATCATGAGAGGCACCGACCAGAATTTTCCATCTACTAAAGAGCTTTCTTTGAGTGTGTGTCACCGACGTTAATTCCGGTAGAATGGTGAGCTACCCAACCTCCCACCAATAGAAGACTACTCTTTGATCTCTTGAGTGCTAATTTTGTCAATCATGAGGGTGACGTCCATGGATGAAAGCCCTTCTGTAGTTCGATTTGCAACTAGCACCATTCTCTCTCTCGACAACAACGATCCATAAGAAACACTCTCATCATCAACAAGGAGCGACATCAAAATCTACAAGGAAAGTTGAAAAAGTTTAAGGTTTACAAGCAACGGAAACGAGAAAAAGAGCAAATTTCAAATTCAAGTAAAGCAACATACAAAGAGCGGATTTTTACATATATGTTGAAGACTTACACTACAATGAGGTAATTTTATATTCAAGTATGAAGACTTATTCATGAAAGCGAAGAAAATTAAAAGGTGAAAATTTTTGAAGTTTATGATTTTAAGACGATACAAGTTGTGAAGAATCAAGTGGTAAAATACTTCTTCCACGGCCATGGTTTATTTTTGTATTTAATTTCTTGTCAAAAAAAAAAAAAAAAAGAAAAAAAAAAGAAAAGAAAAAAAAAAAGAAAGAAAAAAAATTTTGAAAAAAAGAAAAACAAGAGAAATATTTGTTCTTATTTAATGAGCCGTGGGGAAGGAAAATTTATAAGGAAGTTTCAAGCGACAAGGATTTAAGGTAGAAGAGTTATAAATTGTTAAGGATTTATGAAATTCAAGGGTTTATCATCAATAGTTGAAACCAAAGACGAAGACTAAGAAGTTAAAGACGCAGGAGCTTTAAGACGTTTCTATTGGATACCGTGGAGAGTGGTGTTATCATAATTGGCGATCGGATGTGAAGGTGAGTAAGTAATCTCATCCTCGATAATATGGTTGATTTCCTTTCTTGAGATCGTCGTAAAAATGGTTTTTCAAAATATTAAAAGATGTGGTTTTTAAAATATTTCGGAAGTTATCCTTCCCACCATTCAAACGTGATGCGGTGATTTCTATCTTCATTCCTACCCGCACACATGTGAGAACCATAAAAAGCCGTCTTTTTGAGTGCAATTATCATAAAATCCTTTGGTGAGGCGTGTCGAGGCGAAATGCTTATTGATCGTTTCTCAAACACGCATTCTCTCATTATGGTGTGGTTATTTCTCACTCAACATTTAAGAATGAGAATATGTTCTTTGTATTTCTAACTTCTTATTACTAGCATGCAGAAATTCTATGTCCTCATAACTCTTTGATGCTTGTGACGCTTGAACGCTTTGAAGTTGTGAGTTTTTAGTTTGATTTGCTCGAGGACTAGCAAAGTCTAAGTGTGGGGGAATTTGATAGGTGTAGAATACACCGTAATTACTATCAGTAGTTTATGCTTTGCTATTTTTCTTGTAAATTATGTATTTTACGCTTATTTTGAGTTTTATAGCTACTTTGGAGTCGCACGGAGGAAAAGAAGAAGAAATCACCCAATTTAAGTCAAAAAGGGCAAAAAGGTCATTTTACGGGTGAACACTATCCGGAGCCCGGGTAATGGTTAAGGGGCAACTCCTCTTGGAGGAGTACTAAATACATACCACCCAAGGTTAAGGGGTTATCATCTCTGGTGCACCTTGTCTTAGTGTCGGGGTGTCTCGAATCTGTGCCAAATCAATACCATACCTAAAATCGGGAGAGACTCAATTCTCTCAAATCATTTGTATCCGAAAGAAAATAAAGAGAGAAAGCTGTAGCCACCTGAGGCATTAATGGCAGAAATTGAGAAACAAATCGAGAAATGTTAAAGAAGATGAGACTCTCTACTGTTGATGGAACATTTGTTGTTGTGGTTGTGTATTGAGACGGGAAAGAAGAGATGAATCGAATCAAAGATGGTTCCGTCTCCGAAAATCGAGAGACGAGAAATTCGGTAGAAATTGAGATGGTGATTCGAGAAGCAGTTTAGGGATTGAGAAGTGATGCTGATGTTGATCGAGAAATTTGGGTTGTTCTCTGATTTGGGTTTGAGATTCAATTGAATAGGGTTTGCTGTGCTCGACTTAAGAAACCAGAGTTGAAGCAGATCGAGATCCAGATAAAGAGCTGAAGATGATATTTATGAAGAGACAGAAAATCGATGTTGTTGAGAGATGGGTATAATCTGATTGGAGACGAGATGGTCCGTGGTCGAGTTCGATGCCACCGTTGGTGGTGAGAAGGTGCAAGCAAGGACTAACATGGGTCCTGGTGTTGGTTTTGGAAGCTGAATTGAGCGGACCGACTTGGGGAAGAGTGAGTTTGTCTTGATTTGAGGTGTCGATGGAGGGTTGTGCTGTCAAGTAGATCGAGCTTGAGAATATGTAGCCGTGAATCATAGTCGGGCTGCATACGTATGCTCATGGTGGTGACAAGGAAGCTTAAGGAGGTGTTATGAGTTTGAATGGATGTGGTGATGGCATTAGCTGGGCGCAGTGAGGTCATTGTACTTCGCAGTTATGAGGAAAGATCACAGACTCGTTGCCGCCAATATCGAATATGGAGGCAATGTCCGTGGTTTGATACAAGGCGTTATTATATAAAATGGTTGCAGTGTTTTAGCCTAAGTGGTAAACTGAGAGGATGACGAAAATTGTGGATTTCAAGATAGCCGATGATGGAAGCAATGAATTAGTTGATGGTGGTGTGATGGAATGGTATACCGAGTTGTTGTGTCAGACATTGATAGAAATGATGTTGATGGGTTTGTGGTTAATCTCAAGGAGATATAGCAGGTGTTAGTCTCCGGGGTGTGTGGTGTCATGGGATCTTGTTTCAGAGGGTGCAGCACAAGAGACCGGTGGAGCCGTCGCTGTGGATCGCAGATATGAAGTGATTGTCTCAAGTTTGCGCCTCTGTAATGTAAAGATTGATGAGTTGATAGGATAAATGGGTTGGTGTTGCTTTGAATTCAAATGAGACAGGGCAGGAAGATGTTTTTGTAAGGGCCCGAGAGTTAGTAGCATGTGTGGTTTGATCACCAACATGGTCAAGACAATCATTGTAAACAACACAGCTCGCCGTAGCAATGCTTATGCCATATAACTTAAATGAAGTCAGCCTAAATAGCTGGACTCAATGTTGACTCGGTTCTGACTCGACTCAACTTGACTTCTCCACCTTTGACTGACTTGGCTTAGACTGACTGCCCGACTTTTTCGATCAAGTTAGTCCTAATCTGAGGACCTGACTAATATTCGTCAATATTCTCTTGACGGAGAAATTTTCAGGCGACCGGCGGCGACAATTCCGGCCGATTTCCTGCCATAATCCCAGTTTTCCGCGAGCCAAAATTTCCGTACTTTTCTATGGACTTCTCTCATGGGTGTGAAGACTTGGCTAGGAATTGGATGAGAATTGACTCAAATTTGGAAAGAGAAGGTGGAAGAGTTGAGAAAGCTCAGATTTGGAAATCAATTGCAAAAAGAAAAAGATTCTATTCCTTGAAGATTTGGAGAATATTGAAGCCTATAAATAGAGCAGTTTTCACAACTTCTACACTTCTCTACACACACAACACTTTTTCTTTTCTTATTCTTTGTGTGAACTTTAACATGAGTAGTTAATTTATTGATTGAGATGAATTCCTAGTTCTTAACATATGAATTAAGTTTTTGTTTTCAAATTTATCTTGGAGATTTTTTCTACATGATTATCGTTTGTTTTTACTAATAGGAGTGATCTTAAAGACATTCATGATTGATTGATGATTGTTCGTGGCCAACTAAATTGATTTGTTAATTTGATCTAAAGCTAGTGAAAGTTAGAGATAAGTAATCGTTTTCGATTTTTTTACATAAGTAGCAAACACGAGACTCATGAGGATTCCGTGGAGCAATTGTGTGTAGAAACAACGTTAGCAAGTGGACCTTGAGCTAAGAGTCTAACTACTAATATCAACCTAAGAAATTCACAAAACTTAATGCATGAGCCAAGTTACATCTAGGTTGAGCTAATTTAGGGTGGCTTGGTGATTAGAATCCCAGAGTCGAGAACTTCCGTGTCCTATGATACAAGGGATTTAGGGTTTAGCACTGATAGCTACGACTTACCTATGGTTGGTGATAATTTGAGACTAATAACAAGGTAGAAAAGAACATAACTTGAATCATTGTTTCGCAACGAAGAAGGATTCCTTGATCTTGTCTCTCTTATTGCTTTCAACTTATCTTTTAATTGCTTTTTGTTTATTTTCTTTTGCTTTTTACACCCCCTTTCGTGACAATTTTTACAACTAGAATCTCGTGTTCCCTGTGGGATCGACCTTGACTACCCTATATTACTAGTTAATTAGGTAAGTAGTATATTAATTAATTTGTTGTGGTTACGACACGCATCATGCGTCAACCCCACCATTTGCAACTCGCCAAGGGTAAGCTAACGGGGTGACAGGTCCACAA
>JAJJWW010015216.1:0-45656 GCA_023531295.1 Papaver armeniacum
AACATGTCACTTCGTGGCAACCTGCCATAAATAGCCACCCACGGCAATTCCTACTCCTATGGCCTTTCCATAGTTCCTTTGTGTTAGAGCATTGCTCGGTCGAACTCGCATGCGTTGCTATCTCAAGCATGTTTGTCAATGTTAGTGATCAAAGCTATAAGTCTTGATTTCTAGCCTATGTAGCTAAGGTCTCGGACTCAGGATAGAAAGTGTAGTTGAGTTCAAGAACTCCATGGCAATCATCATACAAGGCGAAGGACTACTCGAGGGAACGGCGGAACTTCATCGACTAAAGGTATGTGGAGACTTGAACTTATACATCACTCAAAAGTCTATTTACTCTATCTCCTACTCTTAAGATAAAGTCGTTTAGACGTATAGACTTTCATTGTACACATTTTCTATTTCGGAGCCGAGTTTAACTCGCTATCCATTTCTCGAAATATGTGTTGGTAGCTTTAGCTTGGCGAATTCATCTTTACCTAGTGTGAAAGTCATGATATGTTTCAATCACTTTGGAAATTGCTCACGACGAGAAATGGTCTGTGAATAACAGATATATAACATTCTCTGAGAATGTTTCAATGATTGAAATGAGAGTTTAGATTACATAACCATTGGTAGGATATAAGCATTGTTGTGGAAACACATATATGTATAAATCCTTATTCCTTGAACCAAAGTTTCTTGTAACTTTTGTTGATCAAGAAGAAATGGAAATGGCGCAAGACAAGTCATGCGAAGGCGGAAGTTCTCGGCCAGAGAATTTTTGCTGGAGTTTGTGTACTCCTTCCATGAGATTAAGTCCGCGAACCCAGTCAAGTGAACTTGAGTAGGTTATATCTAAAACCGGTTGTTCTTGAACTAATATTTATATAAACTAAGGAATGCTTTTGCAAACCGTGGTTATAAAGTTCATGATTTTAGCCGATTGTGTCTTGTGTAGTTACATAAGATCTAAGCAATTGAACAACTCTCTAACTAGTTCATTTGAGTCATTTGAACTAGTTATGGTGAAAGAATATGGTTGATATGAGAGTGTTGATATGGCTAACCATTTGGTTGACTATTGTTGAACCAACAAATGTTAATGTTTGGAGTGCGGTTCATAAACCCAAAATTGAACATTTCGTTTGTGTGTAACAAGCTAAAATTTTCGATCCAGCCAGTTGAGAAATATTAGCTTGAATCTAATCGATTTTTCATCTAACGGTGAATATTGAATGCTTTGTTACTAAGCTAACATTGATTACCAAGCCCTGATTTAAAAGACTATATAAGAAGGAGAACTTCAGTAAATCGGGAAACCTAATCCCCACACTTTCGTGTGACACTAGTTTGCTAAGCTAGAGTCATTATCCTTTAACTTTGGTTTTTCTTCTTCTAAAACCGGGTTAGCGACTTAAAGACTTCATTGGGATTGTGAAGCCAATATACTACTTTTCTTGTAGTTGTGTGATTCGATCTTCTTGTTTCTATAAATGCAGTACAATTGAAATAATTAAGCTTGAGATTTATATCTCCGATAGGCAAGATAAGAAAATAAATCACAAACACTTCATCTACGTCCTTTGTGATTAGAAATAATATCTTTTTTATTGCGTCGATTAAGATTATTGTGAGGTGATCAATAATACTAATTGTTCTTCGGGGAATATAAGTACGGTTATTGATTGGTTCTGTTCACCTTGATTTATCAAAAGACGGAACAAAAATCATAGGTTTATTCGTGGGAGACGGATTTATCTATTACTATAGACTTTTCTATGTGATACAGATTTGTTTATTAAAGTCTTTTACTTTGGGTCGTAGCAACTCTTAGTTGTGGGTGAGATCGACTAAAAAGGAATCAAGTACGTAGCATCCTGCTTTGGGATAAGAGGCGTAGGAGCATAGCTGTACCTTGGATCAATGTGAGATTGATTGGGGTTCAGCTACAGATCTGACCGAAGTTAATTTGGAGTAGGCTAGAGTTTGTAGCGGCAATAAAGTGTGTGTTCAATGGACTAGGTCCGGGGGTTTTTACGCATTTGCGGTTTCCTCGTTAACAAAATTCACAGGTATGCAGTGTTATTTTCTATTACGCATTATATTTGTTTATATAATTTAAATATCATAGTTGTGCGTTGTTCAATCAATTAGAATATCCGACCTTTTGGTTGTTGATTTAAATTTTTGACACTTGGATATTGTTCTTCGTACCATCCAAGTTATCTCTTTGATAAAGACTCATGATTTCTATTTGCTTGAGTAAAGATCAAATCGAGAGATTGAGATATAAACTCGTTGATATACTTTTTATCTAGATTGAGTCATTTGTTGATTCTCTACAAAGTATATTGGAGTTTGTCCATACAGTTGCTAAGCGAAATATTGGGTGTGGTTATTAGACCCCGCTTTTCACTTTGGCATAGCCATGGCGTCGTTTGCACAAAAAAGCGCCATGCCGCGGCAGTGCATGCCACTTGCACTAATTAGGGTTTGAGCATGCCAAACCTAATTGGGCAAGTGCTACAAAGCCAAATAGCGTTTCTAGGAGCAATGGGATTGGCGTGGCAATAGGGCCAATGTTGCCACCGCACATGTGGGTCCGACTCACGGGCCAAAACCAAGCCTTGGCTACGCCAAGCCCTAATTCTTCCGGCACCTTGGCCACGCCAAGCCTAATTCTTCCATGGATATCTTCCACGACCAATTCTTCCACGGGCCAAACCCTAACTTTGGCCTGCAGAGCCAATTTTAGCTTTGGCCATGCAACATCCAAGCATATATCTATGCCACGACTACGCCATTGGCATGCCGCTATGCCACGTCTACGCCACTGGCATTCCATTAGCATGTGGCTGACGCTACTTCGCTATACAACAAGATGGCCATCATTCTTCATGAGATGCAATCTTATCCATCCAAGTTCGCTACCGAACTGATAAACTTGTGGAAACTCTTAGGCGACCAACCTCCTAAACCCAACGACCATGGCTCGCCGGGCGCCACTTGCACCATCTTGCCTTTGGCATGCACAAGTCATGCCGAAATGCACCGGGGCCATTGTCGAGCGCCAACACAAGGTAGCCACAATCAACGACTACCCTTATTCATAAGATGCGATCTCGGCCATCGAAGTTCACCACCAAACGTAAGCTCGCGACAAGTTTTAGGCGACTAGCGAAAACGAGCCTAGCATCACATACTATTTACTCCGGCAAGCCTCTCGATTTTAACTTGCTACACATAGAAAAGTGCTACATGTTTTCCACGAAAACACTCGATACATCAAAATATGTCATAAATTGGGGGATGCTCATCGTGGTATTGGTTACGCGGTTTACGGCGTGCGTGCGTGCAATGCTCCCGTTACAAGAAAGTATCATGAAGTGGGATAATTAGTGGTGGTGAAAAGTAACGGTGTAAACAATTCATTTCCTTCATCATGGAAGCATAATGACTATGATTACACGAATTCACTCCCCCTCATCATGGAAGCATAACGTCTAACGGTTACATGTTACTCTTTTCTTCCACCACTCAATCGTTTCCACTTCCTATCACGAGGACCGAGGCACGTTTCACTATGACTTGTATAAATAGGTCTCACCTATTTCCACCAAACAACAAGTTTTGGTGGCAACAACACAATATCTAGAAATCACATTGGTAGCTTTCCATCTGCTAGCAAGTTCTACTTTCGGATACAAGTCATAAACAACCACACCATCGAGAATCAACGATTAGGTCTCAACACTCTCTTCGCTTCCCTCCCTAAGACCAACCCTTCTCCTTTCACTTTGTGGCCAGAAGCAAGCCCGGAACGACCATTTCTTGGTTTAGGCCGGGATTGTACAAATTGATCTCTCCGAATCAAAAGTACTCCGTGCAAGTGCATTGTTTAGGGTTTAGATACGTTTCTCATCCACACACTTAAAATTACCAAAATCGGTAGGAAGCGATTTTCCATAGTTAAACAATTGGCGACACGGTGGAGATTAATCTCTCGGATACAATATGAATTTCCCAATTCAGATTTTATCTTTCAACTCGATCTTAAGATGGTAGAACTCGGAGTCGGGATCGAAACAAACCCTAAGAACACTTGGCGCCAAATTATTCTCTGCGTTAACGTTTCTCCCAGTGGTGCTAATATGCCACCTGTCAACACCAGACAACATGGAGAATATTCCTTGGTGTTACACCTCAATCACCAGATCCAGAGCCTCTGCCGCAGAAAATGCTCCTCGGGTGTTACACCTCCAATCACCAGCCAAGCCGTTGGCCGCGCTCCAAATATTTCGTCAAGTATGACACCTCCAACCGTCACGAGCCGCGGCTACTGCCGTCGGGACGAGAAACCGGAGGAACGAGGAAGCCGACCCTATATTACTATCACGATTTGATGGAAAGACGGAGGTTCTCGGTAGAGCTTAGACAGACATGGCCTCAACTCGAAGGAGGTACTTGTTTTTCTCAAGACACAACAGAGAGAGGCTACCACAGAATCGCGCGGCCCGAACCAATGAGGAACACCTCCGATACCCCGGCGTCGGCCCTCAACGGGGGCTCACCTTTGTAGGTGAAGAGATTCGCCCGGGAACTCCGTGGAGGGAAATCAGCTTGTCAATTTTGTCACACGATAAGATTTGGAACGACTTCTCCGAAACTGAGACAAAATCGATTTCATGGACATTGATGGATATTTTCAATGATGTTGTAGTAAGAAAGGTTGTCGTTCACTCGGACTTGACGAGATTGATTTTAAGTTTTAATAAACGAAAATAAGGAAAATATATACAAATATGGTGACAAGATGAAGAGGCACTGAGACGCAGGATTTCACTACTTTTCTTATTCTTGTGGTTCAATCATTAACTCTAGACAATATAGCTCAAACAAAATAAGTTGTGACTATAATTCTTTGCCAAAAATAGATTTCATAAAACATTATTTGTAAGTCGTAAGCATGGACATCAAAAGTAATTTAAACTAAGCATGCGACATCGAGACAAAATAACAAGTAATTAATAGAAATCATAAAGCAATTAAATTTATGCAAAAAGTCAATAAAGAATTAATTCATTTACCACAATCATGAAAAGTTGCTTCCTCCGTTGTCTCGGTAATGGGGTCTATCTCCTCATGTTTAGGAAACACGCTCAAAAGAATTTTTCATTGCTCAAAAGTGCTTACAAGAGGTGAAAATACAATGAAACATAAAATTGCAACGGAAATAAATGTTGCTAATCAAGCTATTCTGAGAACGATAATGATAAAAGTCTTTGGCTCTTGTTTCTCTGTCGCCGAAAAAGAAAGTACAAGTTGAGTAACTGATTTGTCTTGAAGCGTCACGTTCTTGGTGTTCTTAGTTGCGACTTGTTTTCTCTGCAACTTTGATTTTCTTGATTCTCTCATCTCTGCTCTAGCCCCTATCACTTCATACCCCATCTATGATCCAGAAATATCTTTATATAGCCACAACAACCAAAATATCTTCACCATAACTCGAGAATAATCTGTTTTTAATGAGTTTATTTTCCACGGAAGTTCACGGGAAATATTTACCATTCTCAACTCCATCACGCGTCTGTTGAAGCTTTGCACTCTCCAAACACGTTCAAAAAGTCACCAAAACCCCAGTTTCCACACGCAAGCCTCGATTCTGACACACACTTCCCGAGAAATAAACCCGAGAAGATATATCCTCCTGTTTTGCTCAAATATGATTCTCCAACCCCATTTCTTCGAATTTGATGCAATTACCCATCTGTTTAGTTATGACAGGCCCGATCCAACCGATTTTAGCGTTTTAATCTCACAGAAGTCGTCCAAATCCAAAATGAAGAATATCGGGTTTATCAAAACACGTAACTCCCTCGATTTGTTCCATCGCGCTCAGGACAATTCTAATCCAAAAACTTGATCATACCATTCTGTGAAGCTTAATCAAGTCTTCCCAATCAATTCGACCATTGAGTCTACTTAAATTGCTTCAAAAAGACGAACCTAATTCTGTTTTCTAAAGAACACCTTTTCATTAAAAACCGGTTTCAAACAGAAGGGGATGAAGGTGTCCCTTATCAGTTGCTTGCAGGTGTCAATAACGGTTTGGGTAACCTAAGTAATTGGGGTGCCCCTTATCCAAAGTAGGGGTCCGTTTAGTAGTTGTCCTCCGGGGGGTTCGAGCAACTTTTCGAGTAAGAATTTTCCAACAATCTTTATTTCCAAAAAATACCTACAAACACACAAAACACCATAATAAGGACAAAAACGAGTACTAACAATACGAAACATTGAGGAAAAATTAGACACATAAATGCGTTTATCGGACATACATCGGCATCAACCCCCGTATCCTCCGAAAATACGAAGAATTCCTCTTCCAAGGGGTACTCTTCCCCTCAATTATCTCCGTATGACTGACAGGTAATTAGCGTGAACATGTCTCTCGATTCTTGGAGTCCCTAGGGAGCACGAATACAATCACGCTCTCCGTTTGAGGAGTTTTCGAAATCACTTACTTGGAAGAGCATACACATGGTACAACAACATTACGCCAAACATCATCTCAATTGGTCGACATGGTTGCGGCTTTCTACAAGAAGTACTTCTTTGTATCGAGCAAATTACCTTCTCGGATATAGGAAGGATGTTCAACGAAACAACGAACATCCGAATGATTTCGTCAAAAAGATTGAGAATTCAAGCGCTAGATTGTCATGACCCGAACGTGATCGAACAAAAATTAGTGGATTCTTGCATTAATGGGATGATTCCATCTACTCAGTGCCTTACTAGAGAATCTGCGATTCCGGACATTCTCTCGAACTTCATGAAATTTGAAAAACGGTCGGCCACAACAACACCGGCGTTGTTGGAAAGAACCGAAGCCAACCCCGAAACGAGGACGACGTGAAACTCGAGAAATAGACGCCTCGTCAATAAGCAATACAATACTAGTCCCTCCTTTGTGGCGTGGTAGATGCGGAGGAAAAGGAAGGCTCTAGCAGTGAACAACAATCCAAACGCGCGGCGCCATTGTGACAGAGCTGACTCCATCACGGAAGACCACCGCTAAAGCTCCCATGCGACATCAAGAAGTTGGAGAAACGTCTTGGATTTCCGTTCCCAATCGAGGAAGTGATTGAACTCTTGGAAGCATAGATCCAAGACGACGCCATCGGACTACCTCCTACTGGGCACGCCCACCAACCAAAGGGGAAATGGCAAACCCTAAATATTTCCACTACCCACAGATTTGTCCACCACCGACCGGTGACTGCAAGAAGCTAAAGCATATCTTCAAAAGAAAAGATAGAAGCATGGGAGCTTCGGTGGGCAATGAAGGAGTTCACGCAGATCCACTTCCGATCGGGAGTTGCATGGTCTCTGCGGACTGCGTACACGCAGGCTTGTGCAATCCATGATGCAACATGTGTGCGAAATTCTCTATCTCTCCAAGACACAACTCCAATATATCTTCACAGCCCTTAACAGTATTTTGTATCGGTCAAGCGACTCTTTCCTCTTGAAAAAACCACTCTTGAACCCCAAACTCTCTCGGGAAGCGGTACTAGAAAATACAAGCGGGGACTACCGGCCATGGTTTACCCGAGGGACGCCGATCTCGACAACACATTAATGACGTGACCTCGACTTCAACATCGTTACCATCAAAAAATCCGAGAGCCGTGGGAGTTTCGAAACGAGGAGGCTACCGTTTCCCAACCATGGTCAAAAACTTGGAAGGAAGGCGATGGACGCATATGGCTACATCAACCTTGAAATCAAGGTGGGAGACACTCCAACACATGGCAAATTCCACATCGTCAAAGAACTCTCAAATTACGACATGATTAGGCGCGCATGGGTACACAACAACAAAGCGAAGTTAAGAGCATCCCCTCTGCCGATGGCCGGTACCCGAAAGAATTTCCAACAAGCCGTCCAACTTGGAAGATTACATGTTGCCGTATCAAAAACTTACCAATGTAACTCAATTGCACTGGAGAAAGCCCGTCGACGTTCATCCGAAGATTCGAGGCATAAGTAAGCCTGGTTAAACAACCTTTCTCCACCCAATCACCTCTCCTCTCGGCCGGGCGTGGGGACTCGGTCCGATTATCAACCGGGCGTCATTAGGAGATGTGAATGGGACGTTGGGCCTTTCAAGCGC
This sequence comes from Papaver armeniacum, assembly GCA_023531295.1. Taxonomy (NCBI): domain Eukaryota; kingdom Viridiplantae; phylum Streptophyta; class Magnoliopsida; order Ranunculales; family Papaveraceae; genus Papaver; species Papaver armeniacum. The sequence continues at coordinate 8,165 of JAJJWW010015216.1, forward strand.
TTTGTCAAAAAAATCTAGAAGCGATTACGACCAAAGATGACGAACTCAAAAATCAATTGGTTGCGCAACGCCTAACCCATTTCAAATTGGAGATGCGGTAGTCAAGACGACCTCATTTCAAGTTGGAGATATAACAGTGAAGATAGCCGCTCGACCCGATCCTCCTAAAGGAAAGGAAGACGAGCCATACACAGTGGCGGATTTTATCCTTGGCGGTTCTTTGCAAACTCATCAATACCGACAAATCGGAAGGTGTGACGATTCACTCGCGATAGCTCAAACCCTTCAATACCTAAAACGTTGTGCTACCTTCACCTCCGAGCGTTATCCTTCAAAGCATTTCCTTCATCATTTTTCCCTTTTCACGCAATGATTGTAACTTCTCTAAAATGGTTGCTTTTGCATTCATAAGTAGAGTTTTTAATTTCAATTAAAAGAACATCTTTCCTTAAAAGTTTCCCAAATCATCTTAAAGGAAAAATACCGAGTAAACCCAAACTCTCATAGACTCACTACCCGGCGATTGAAAACCAAAGAAACCAAACCACCACAAAAGTATCTATCTAAAAGTACTGAAGAAGGGAATATGCAGGGAAGATGATCATCAGGCGGCATAACAGATATCTTTTCAAAAATATCCGACTTCAAATCTCACCTAACGCTCTACTAGTTTTCGGGATGTGTGACAACGATGTTTCTGCTACAAGGAGAACCAAGAAACAAGGTTGGTCGAACCTTTAAACCATTGTTGTTATTTCCCTATCGTCAGCGTTATTATGGGTGATGTCGGCGTTCGAGAGGCATTGGCTGCGCGGCGAGCCGGCTAGTACTGTGGAAAATTCCATCCACACTATTTGTGTCGGCCGTCATCGTCCATCTCTTTGGGTATTTGGAAGGGCGAGCAACTTATTTTCACATAAAGGGTTTTGGATCTTTTTGAGTATGAAGGTTTTATTAATTCATTCGAGATGTGAAACCATAAAAGTTGAATAACATAATGTTACTTGGCGAAGCCCTAACTTTGCCATGGAAACAAGAAAGTGAAAGTAAACCTTTGGAATATCAAATGCGGCTACACGCCGAGAAAAAATAGCAAAAATGGAAAAACTGGTCGTTAATGGCAGACTCCTGGATCAATAACGCCTTCATCAAAGCTTTCTCAAGCATTTTCCCTGACACCTTCTCGGAAGCAAACGTTCCATCCAGGCGTCGTTTCGTGGCAGCGACCTCAGTATCCCATCCGAAGCCGCCTTAGCGATGGCGACCTCAAGCATCAATCCGAAGCCGTTTCGGCAACTCCACATCTTGTCCGGCGTTTATTTCAACAGCAGTCCCAGCGTATGTTTCAATGTCTTCTCCAATGGCCCCAACATATATTGCCTCTGTTTCCTCGCCCGCCTTGACGACATACTCAGCGGTCACTTCAACGTCACGACAATAGTTTCGGCGTCCACTCCGAAGCTTATTAAGTTTCGTCAAGATTTGTTGATGGTGGTTTTAGGTTAGGAGTTAAAATCGTAAAAACCTAGTCGATAAAGTGACGTCACAGAACTTGAGTAATAATGTCTCCACTTAAGCGCACTTATTGAACCCTTTAATATGTCTCATGAAAATTACAGGGTACCTTTTTTTTAATACTAATTAGGGTTTCGATAGGAAGTAACCCTAATTCCCACACCACATGTGCCAATGGCATGCCGTGCCGCCCACACCTCCGTGCCAAGGCATGCCAACCATGCTAGCCGCACCCTTTGTGCCAATGGCAAACCATGCCAGCCACATCTCGCGCCAAGGCATGCCAACCATGCCCAGCCGCACCACTTGTGCCAATGGCAAACCATGCCCGACCACATCACCGCGCCAAGTCATGCCAACCATGCTAGCCGCACCACCGTGCCAATGGAAAATCATGCCCGCCCATCTCGCGCCAAGGCATGCCAACCATGCCCGGCACCTGCTGTGTCAATGGCAAACCATGCCGGCCACATCTCGCGCCAAGGCATACCAACCATGCCAGCCGCACCACTGTGCCCAATGGCCAACCATGCCGCCACGTCTACCACGCCAAGGCATGCCAAACATGCTAGTCGCACCATGCGCCAATGGCATGCCAAACCCTTGGCCCCACCATTCCAAGCCAACCGCACCTAGCCTTGTCCCCAACCATGCTAGCGCACCATGCGCCAATGGCATGCCAAACCCTTGGCCCCCACCATGCCAAGCCAACCGCACCTAGTCTTGGCCCCAACAGTTTCTAGCCGTACCATGCTCCAATGGCATGCCAAACCCTTGCCCCGGCCATGCCAGGAGCCAACCGCACCTTTCCTTGGCCCCACCATGCCAAGCCGCATCTTAAACCCTTGGCCCCACTATACCAAGCCATCCGCGCCATTTTTCCTTGGCCCACCATGCGGCCTTCCCCATGCAGCTACCAAACGAAGGCGTGCGACGATCAATGACCACCCTTCCCTCCTAGATACAAATCCTAGCCATCCAAGATCACCAAACAACGCGTGGTAACCTTTGGCCCAAAACCCTAGTCTTGGCCAACCCAAACCGCGCCAAGGCATGCCATGCCACATGTGCCAATGGCATGCCAACCACCTTGCCTCGCCCCACCATGTCGGCCTTCCCTATGCGGCTACTAAAACGAAGCCGTGCGACGATCAACGGCCACCCTTCCATCCTAGATGCAAATCTTTGCCATCCAAGGTCGCCAAACAACGCATGGTAACCTTAGAATTCTTCCTGAGTTTTACTTTCGGGCTGTTTTCATCTCCCGAACGAGCTCAAAACCTAAATATTTCAGATTAGAGAGATAGGAAATTCTTTTCTGTACATAATGGAGGGGCGGACCATCAAAATCTGAGTCCGTATGAGAATTTTACATCGATTCTAGTAAAGGGCGCTAATTAGGGTTTCAACATACCAATTTAGACAAAGCCGCAAGCGCTTCCCTTCCAAGCCACACATTACCAGTGGCTCCACTCCACGATAAAGCCATGCGGCCATGCTTTCATGTCGCTGGCTACCAAACAAAGGGTTGCAACGATCAACGACCACCTTTCCATCTAAGATGCGAGATCTTAGCATCCCAAGGTCACCCAGCTAACACATGACCACCTTTGGCCCAACGCTAAAATCCTAGCTTGGCCACGCCAAAGCCATGCCGACCATGCTTTCATGCCGCTGGCTACCAAACGAAGGGTTGCAACAATCAACGGCCACCCTTCCATCTAAGATCTTTGAGATCTTAGTAGTCCAAGGTCACCATTGCTAACGCATGACCACCTTTGGCCCAACGCCAAAATCCTAGCTTGGCCACGCCTAAGCCATGTCGTCCATGCTTCCATGCCGGTTACCAAGCAAAGGGTTGCAATAATCAACGACTACCCTTCCTCTCAAGATGCAAAATCTCGACCGTCGAGGGTCACCACCGAGCCAAAAAAGTCTCCTAAGATCAACTTGCCAAATAGCAACAACGTGCTATACATGTTTTCACGAAAACACTCGAGACATCAACGCATGTCACAAAGCGGGGGATGCTCATTGGGTATTAGTTTGGCGGTTTTGACGTGCGGCGTACACTACACTCGTTATAAGAAAGTTTCATAAGGATGAGGCGGTTTAGTAAATACAAGGAGTAATGGTGAAACGCTTTCTTTTATGGAACATCATTTCCGGGCTTTACCGGTTACCACCTCCTCCCATTTACTCACCCGTTTTCCATTTCTTAATGAGACGGAGAGTACGTTTTTCACTTCGACTTGTATAAATAGGCATTACCTATTTCCTTGAACAACAGGTTCATTCAGAGCAATACAACACTCGGAAATATTTGCTAGCTTTCCATCTCGTTAGCTTCCCATTTTACGATACAAGTCGTGAAACCACTACTCTTCGAGAATCAACTTTGGTCTCTACACTTTCTTTGCTTCCCTCCCCAAAACCAACCCATTCTCCTCCCTTTTGTGACCGAAGCAAGTCTGGAACGGCCATTTTTGGTTTTGGCCGGATTTGTACAGATTGATCTCTCAAATCTAAAGTACTCCCTTGCGATACATTGTTTAGGGTTTAAATTCGTTTCTCACCCACACACCGAAATTACCGAAATCAGCAGAAACCATTTTCACCCTCAAACAATTGGCGACCACAGTGGGGGATTGATCTTTCGGTTACAATGTCAATTTTCGACCATCGATCTCATGCTTCGACCCAGACATCAAGATGGTAGAAGTGATAGACGCATTTATGTGTCAATATTAGTCTCAATTCTCTGTATTGTTAGTGCTCGATTTTGTATTTATTATGGTTTTTTGTGTCATTGTAGGTGTTTTTGGAGAAATACACTTGTGCGGAGAAATTGGCTCAAAAAGTGGAATTTGCGCACCTGGAGGACGCGTGCTATTCGGACCCCTCAAATGGATAAGGGGTACACACTTGATAAGGGGTAACCCACCATTATTTGCACCCCACATCTACTATTTGCACCCACCTGCTAAAGGGACACCGCAGCTGGATTAAGGGGACTCCATCCCTTTGATTTTGAAGAGACAAAATTGGCGGGAAAGTTCAAGCTTTACTGCATATTTCTGTTTTGATATTGGACGAGATTAACTCGGATTTGGTTTTGGATATGGATTTGTTATGGGCCTGATTTGATGAGACAATGAAGGAAGTTGGTTCGAAAACGTAAAAAGGGGAAGGTTTGATGTGTTCACGATAATACAGGGCAAGAGTTTTCTTCTCGGGTTATTTTTGTTACGTGAATATTCTCGAATATTTTCAAGGGATTGGTTTGGTTTTTCATCATCCTGTGCGACAAGATAGTAGTATGAACGCGTTTGAAGATAAAAAAAAAGGGAAATTAAAACCAACTAAGTCCGTAACTTTTGGGGCAAGAGAAGAGGAGATTTTATCTAGATTTTCGAGCCTGTGTGTATAAAGGAGATTGCTGGGACTCATAAATGGGAGGTCGAGAGTTTGGGGAGTGTTAGAAGGGATCTGGTGGAGCTCCGGTGCGAAGAAGAGGAGTTGCGGAGAGTTTCGCAAAGAGTGAAGAAGACGAAGAACCGACACTAGAGAAGTGTCGTTCTCAAGAACACGAAGAAACGGACTAACAAAGGCGTACGTATTTAAACAAAGAAAAAAAGTATCGTTGTTCAACGATTCTCGGATCACACCATCACAAGCTTGTCATCTTTCTCTCAGTGTGATTTTCCACCGTTGTAAAGTTTGTTTGTAACGCCAATACTGACGTTGCAAACTGACTATTTTATTAGTTTTCCATTGTTTTTCACCTATTTGAGCTATGAATAACTATTTCGAGCACATGAATAACATGAGGAGCTAAACCCCAACACTTGGGACGATGGAGGAAGCCATTTTTCATGCATGTGGTAATTCTATTAATTCTTTTATGACTTATTGCATTGATTTTTAATCGTATCTTATGATTTTTATTGAATGATTGTGATTTCAATTGATGGGTCATGCTTTCTTAAGTGTTTTGATGTCTCATGCTTTAGATATACAGGTCATTACTTTTCAAAATCTACTTTCGGCAATGAATTAGAGTCAATAAATTTGAGCTATAAATGTCTAGAATTATTAGTTGAACCACATGAATGTAAGAATTGGTGGAATCCTGAGTCTCAGTAATCTCTCGATATCGTGACAAACTTGTGTATATATTTTCTTTGTTTTTAGTATTTTCTTAAATCGAGTCTTTACAAGTCTGAGTGAACGAACTTTCTTACCACTTTACAACAACTTCATAATCACATCAAGAAGCAGGTGTCAATCAGCTCGGGATCGGCGACTCGGTTACTGGACGACCCGATTATCAATCTTGACACGGCGAGGGATGACCGGGGACTTCTAGAGATTATAAGCGAATCACCAACCATGGATCGAAGACTCGATTAATCAGATGAGACGACTGAGGACTTTCCAAAATCATGGCGGTGCTTCCCATAAAACTCGGTCTTACACCCGGAAGGTTCCCTTTTCATCAGGAGGTCTGAAAAACCGAGTAAGTCTTACCTAGACAAGATACATGGTTTGCTATTTCAAGTTTTCACGGGAATGATAAAACCAATAGTCATGTTATGTTTCACCCCATGTCATCTACCAACACACGGTTCCATGGTTTTCCTGGGATGTTTGCGTCACTTGCAATCGTAACCAAGACAACATCATTCCCAAAACAATCAATTCCAAAACAATTCATTCCAAAAGAATAATCCAAAACCCTCATAGATACTTGATTATCTATCAATTCAAATCAAACCATAAACTGTGCGCTTTTTGCCTTTCAAAAAAAAAAAAAAAAACAGTCACCTACCCGTTCGTGCCTACTTTGCATAATAATGATTACCCGTCACTATTCATGAGGTAGCCGAGCGTTGCTACGGTGATATTCGAAGAGGAATTGTTTATGATAAAGTATTTCTACAAGTTTATGAAAGGCATACCCATGGCTAGGGTTTACACCGATTCGTAAGAAAAATATTTCTCTGATTTATGGAAGGCATACCTATGGCTAGGGTTCGCACTAACACAAGAAAACAAGAGAACAAATTGAAAGAGAAACTTATTTGGAGTACATAGCTAGAATATGGTTGCCCACTTTATTGCTACCACGCTACCGCTAACACCAGGGACGTGATAACAAAGATACGAGATAAAAAGGGAGCCAACCCTTTCATAAGCATAAGACTTTTTGGAATTCGAATAGGGAAAGGATTTCTTGTTTGAGATACCTATGGAAAGAGACAACCGGGGCCCGCAAGAACAACCCTCACGGTGCCCAACAACCGCACCACGCAAGCCGCCGTGCCAAGCCAACAATCCGCGCCACGCCAAGCCAACGACGTGCCGTAGTGCGTGCCAAGCCGGCGATCCGCACCATGCCCAGCCAACAGTCCACTCCATACCAAATCCAAGCCCGCGCCCATTCCAAGACAATCCAAAGACTAACATCTTGCATCTTTCCAGCGCCCGGCAGCTTGCATCCTTTCGGCGCTAACGGCTTTCACCCTTCCGCGCCATCTTCCGCTCCACGACTAGCCAAGCGGCGCCATCCTCACCCTTCGAACAACGCGCCATGGCTCCAAAGACTCCGTGATCAAAGCTGCGCCATCGTTGCACTATACACCTACGATCACGGAATCCGAGCCACTTCCGCCACCCCAACGTTTCTTCAAGTATGACAGCTCCAACCGTTACTAGAGACGCTGCTACTCTACCATCAAGGCAAGATCTTTGGAAGATCCAGGAAGAAGCCGACCTCCTTTATCCTTTGTTGATTTGATGGAAAGACAAAAGGTTCTCGTAAGGATCGAGACAGGACGTGTTTATAACTCGGAAAGACATACCTATTTCCTCAAGACACTGACGGAGCGGCCACCATAAGAGTCAAGTCAACCCAAGGGGAGCTGACAAGGAATACTTTTAACATCCGGCATAGGCACTTCAGCAGGACGTGCGTTTATAGATGAAGGGGCTCGCGTTGCTCTTGAACGCCCAGTAGAAGGGAATCATCAATCCAATTTCATCACACATAAAGATCAGGAACGACTTCTCCAAAATCGAGGCAAAGGAAATCAACAACCCTCCTGAATTCACAGAGACCCTCTTCCCGTCAGGATATGCATGATTTCTGGGGACTTCTCCCACAAAATCGTGCAGTCTATGATGAAATAGTTATGTCAGATTCTATATTTCTCTAAGGCGTAGCTTCAAGACATATTTGCATCCCTCAACCGCACTGCATCAGGAAATCAGCTGTTTCCAGCCAGGGAAGTCGTTCCCAAACCCTAACCTCTCCTGGAAAACACGATCGATAGATGAAACTGGGGACTCTAACCACTTGTTCACTTGAGGGATGTCGAGCTTCCTGAAAGCCGAGTGGACGCACTCTCCGGCTTCAACATTGTAACCTCAAGGCTCGGGAGTTTTAAGGCGCCGTTTCGATGTTCTCTTGAAGTGGCTTCGCTTCAACGTTCTCCAGAGCGACTCCGCTTCAACGTTCGCTTCAAAACCACTCCTTCCGCAAAGGGTCGTGCCACCACACTCCCCATGTCAAGGATCATGATCACACCAGCCAATCTTCATAGTCATGGCCACCTTTTGATCCATCCCGCCAAAACTCGTGACCATGGACGGTTTGCTCGCTTACACATCCGGCCAATCCTTTTACTTCCATGGATGCCCATACAATTCTAGCCAACCTACTTTGTTCTCACGGCAATGTAGTCTCTTCGATCACATCTGCTGCCAAGAACTACTGCCGCTTATTTGTTGATACCACCCGAGCTTCACCATAGAACCAATCACTACAAAGGTAAACCGTGCTCCTCCATATTTTAGTTTCATGTGAAAGAAGTAACAAAATCACCGGTACAAACACACGATGGTGATATCTTTATCATGGTCAAACCACCGACCTTACAAGATGGAAGCATGTAAACCATACTTGGGGACTGAGGATCTACACGGAATCCTTTCACTGTCAAAGCTCAGAAGACACAGTCAACCAAAAAGCCATAACCACAACAAGGTCATCTACTCTTCAAGGGTGTAGCGTAAGAATATCATCACCTCTCTGTCTAGAAGACGCCTACAACACTTTACAAGGCCGCGGTGGATCCCAAGCCTCGCTCGTAAGAAACAACTTTAAACTAAAGAAAATTAGACTGGGGACTGCTCATCGCGGTCCATCCCGACGACCATCAAAGATCCATGAGATAACCCCAGTGAGACCCGCCGAAACATTTTCCTGAAGAAGCAGAGGAGCCACGATAAACAAAATAACTCTCTCATCTTTACCACTTTACTATCCAGTATTTCATCCATGTGATATTCTCGAGCATCCCAGCGTCACATTCGGAAGAGTACAATAAGCTTGTATCAAATCCCGTGGACGTGGATTCAAGGCGATGCAATGAAAGTAGGCTACACATGGGGACTACCAAAGACGGGCGCTTTCACCCCCCCACAACCGGGTTATTTCGATTTCAACATCATCAATGTCGAAGTTTTATGAGCCGCAGGAATTTCTCAACACGAATCCGTACATGTGCATCGAAGACTCCAAAAGCATGCCACCGAGAGATACATTCACATGTTCGGCCGTGCCATCGGATCTAACAGAAATATAATCGGGGACCGCCACCGCATCCCATTCCATACGATAGTTCAAGATTGAGAAGATGGTTCAAAGGATGTCTCTTGGAACAAAGTCCTTGAAGACTTGATAGAGCACGTCAGAACGAAAAACTTCTCCCAACTCATCTATTTCTCGATAGGGTGTAGAATACATCCCTGTTTACTATCTATTGTTTATGCTTTCTTTGCTATTCTTCTTGTAAATTATGTATTTTACGCTTGTTTTGAGTTTTATAGCTACTTTGGAGTCGCACGGAGGAAAAGAAGAAAAAATTACTCTATTTGAGAAAAAAAGGGCAAAAGGTCATTTCGCGAGCAATATTGGGAATCCATTCAAGGATAAAGGGGCAACCCACGAAGTGCTAAAAGCACCCGGCAAAAGACTATGAGACACCCAATCAGGGTGGTTCCTATTGAGTGGGGTGTTATATCCTCGTCCTACCCAGCATTATTAACCTAACCCTAAAATTGAGAGGTATGCCTCTCATTCATCCCGTTCCACGTAAATTGAGAGAGAAGAGCGGCTAACTTCTTTGAATCGAGAGATCTTTTCTCTCGTTCAAATCATCCTCTCATTCTGCTCCACCTGAAATTGAGAAGGGGATCTGATGGCTGCCGCTGAGTGAAACCGAGAGATGAGAGAAATCGAGTAAAATTTGAAGATAGTTTGAAATCGAGAGATGGGTGATTTCTGCCGTCGATGGTAGAGAAGAAATTAAGGGTTTTGTGAAGAACATACGAGAAGGGTTTGGTGGATACTTTCTTTGATGATAATGAGTAGTGGGTTTGTCAAGGAATTGGAGAGACTGGTGATGCTTGAGCTGTAAAATGAAGAAATAAGAGATGGGTTTGATCTTTGAGAAGGTATTTTGCTATTGATGGTGAATTGAGGGGCTGAGTTAGAGATTGATCGATTAAGCAGCAAAAGAAGAAGACTCTGCCACCGTTGATATGGGTCAGTGAAGCTGTTATACAAGTGATGCTAATGGTGGTCTCTGCAATTGAAGAATGAAAGAAAATGGGATTTGGTAGATTGAATCGGTGAAGTTAAAAGAAAGCAATGGTTGTCTGAGTCAGGCTAGTAGCAGGGATTCGAGGGAAGAAACAATGTTGCTGTTCAATTCGAGCCGAGATGTAGATGAAAGTGGTCCTGAGCTTATGGTGAATGGGTTTGGTGGTGTTGTTGAGTCTGAGACTGCCATTGAAGCTGTTGAATCGAGAAATTGAAGCTGAAATCGGTGATTGCTTCTATCGATTGAAATGAGTTTCTGCTGCTATAAAGGATGTAGAGAAGATGGGTTTAAGGCTAATTTGAGGATTTGTTGTAATTGAAAAGAATTTGAACCAAGAATGGGTTGATGGTGCTGTTGGTTGAAGTCTCAGGAGAAGTTGATGCTGGTTCCAATCGGTTTTGGTGATGGGCTTGTGGTTGATTTAGCCGTGCTGCTGGTCTACATATTGAGTTTGCAAATTGCGAGAATGGAGTGTTGGTGGTCTTTGTGTTTAAATTTGGTGCTGCTAACAACACAGAGAAGAGATTAAATGTGTTTTGTAGCTGGAAAATCAAGACAGGGATACAAGAAGGAAAGATGGGTTACATTTGATGTCGTTCCTGGAATTGGTTGAAGAGGAAATTGGAGTTGCTGTTCAAACTGAAGTGAACATGGGGTAATGTGAGAGGAAGTTGCAGTTATGAAATGGCAGAATGATGCCATGTACTACAGGGAATTGGTGTTATCACAAGAGTTACAGAATGGTTTTGGTGGTGACTGTTATGCTGCCTTGGATGTGGTTTCAATGAGGAAGAGCAGCTGAATGAATTGAATTTTGTATGACTGAGGACTGGAAAAAAGATGGGAATGAATGCCATGATGGTTGCACGGTGTATAGCCATAATGGCTGGAATTGAAGTGGTGATGCACCATCCTGGTGCAGCCTGCATCGCATTTGTGCAATGGCACGAGCCAAGATGACCGATCCACCGATCCCGGCTCAGCTGAGTAAGACAAGTCAGCCACCTAGGAGCGACTCATAGTTGACCTGATGTCGACTACTTTTTCCTGACCTTCTTGGACCGACGGTTTGACTTTTTGACCGTTAGTCCTAATCTGTGGATCGTGGAATATTCCGTCGAATATACCGATGTGGTGAAATTCTCGGGTGGCGGCGGTGACTTTTTTACGGGATTAAGCCATAATACTGATTTTCCGTGACCAAAATTCCAAAGAATTTTTCTGTGGACTTCTCTCATGGGTGTGAAGACTTGGACTAGGAATTGGATGGAGAATTTGGCTCAAATTTGGAAAGAGAAGATGGAAGAGTTAAGAAAGGCTTGGATTTGGAAATTGAATTGCTAAAGGAAAAGGATTCTATTCCTTGGAAGATTTGGAGAATATTGAAGCCTATAAATAGAGAAGTTTTCTACATCTTTTTACACACCTCTCTACACACACAACATCTCTCTACACACACAACACTTGTGTTTTTGCTTTTGAAAATTCTTCTTTTAATTATTATTTTGTGTGAATTTCAAAAACATGAGTAGCTAATTTTATTATTGATTGAGGATGAATTCCTAGTTCTTAATATATGATTTGAGTTTTGTTTTCAATTCTATCTTGAAGTTTTTCACATGATTATCGTTTGTTTTTACTAATAGGAATGTTTATTCATTCATGATTGATTGATAGGTTGTTTAGAGTGCACGCTAAATTGATTTGTTAATTTGATCTAAAGCTAGTGAAAGTTGGGGATAAGTAATCGTTTCTTGACTTTTTACATAAGTAGCAAACACGAGACCTTGCGGAGGGATTCCGTGGAGCAATTGTGTGTGAAAACAACGTTAGCAAGTAGACCTTGATCTAAGAGTCTAACTACTAATATTGACCTAATAAGTTCATAAATCTTAATGCGTTTATTTAAATTACATCTAGAGTGATCTACTACTAGGTGGTTTGGTAAATAGAATCCGGTAGTCGAGAACTTCCGTGTCCTAAGGTGATACAAGGGATTTAGGGGTTTAGCATCGATCTAGCTGCTTTACCTACGATTGGTGATAATTTGTGACTAATAACAAGTAGAAAAGAACATAACTTTAATCATTGTTTTGCAACGAAGAATGATTCCTTGGTCTTGTCTCTCTTATTGATTTCAACTTTATCTTTTAATTGCTTTGTTTATTTTCTTTTGCTTTATACATCCCCCCTTTTTGTGACAATTTTTACAACTAGAATTTCTTGCTCCTCGTGGGAATGAACTTGACTTCCATTATATTATTTTTAATTGAGTGGAAATATTAATTAATTTGATTGCACCTCGACACGCATCAAATTTTGGCGCTCTTGGGAGCAACGTACGATTTTAGTTGTTTTTATTTCTCTTTTTGCTATATTCTTGCTTTGTTAGATTCTTTTACCGTATCTAACTTAGTTTTGAGAATCTTGTTTGGTGTTATACCTTTGGTGAATGCTTAAAGAGGCGGGCCGAGTCCAATACGTCTTCGATCCGGCACTCAACTAAAGGATTTCATTCGAGCGGTTAACACTCCACTTCCTCCTTCTTCATCAAGTGATTAGGACAAAGAGGAAGAAACAATGGCTGAACGTACACTCAAGGACCTAGCTTCTCACAAGCTTGATACACAACAATGGTGTATCCAAACTAACTCAACCTTCGAGATCAAGCGGGGTTGATTAGAGAGTTACCAAAGTTCCATGGCATGGTGAATGAGGACCCTAACAAACATCTTATGGACTTCTATACCATAGTTATGGCTATGCTTCCACAGGAGACTAATGCGGATGGAGCAATGTTGAAAGCTTTCCGTTTTCTTTGGCGGGCAATGCTAAGGAATGGTTATATTATTTGCCTTCCTAAGTATCACAACATGGAATGGTATGAAGAAACTTTTCCTCGAGAGATATTTTCCCGCATCCAAAGCTACTCAAATTCGCAAGGAGATTTGTGGATTGAAACAACATGTGGGAGAGTCATTGTATGAATGTTGGGAGCGATACAAGAGGTTGGTGGCAAGCTGTCCACACCACCAATTTAGTGATGTTATGATACTCCAATACTTCTACGAAGCTCTCAACCCAAGTGATAGGTCTCTTCTTGACGCGCGCGATGGTGCACTAGTGAACAAGACGGTGACCCAAGCTACCGAGTTGATTGAAAGTATGGCTGCGAACTCGCAACAATTCTACACAAGAGATGAACCAATGGTTAGGCGAGTGCATGAAGTTAGTGATTCATCATCACATCTTGATCAAAGGATGAGTAACATGGAGATAATGATGCAAGGATGACGCGGTAATTATTCCGGATGGTGAGACCGAACAAGTAAATGCTTTATATCCAAATCAAAGGCCAAGGTACGATCCATACTCCAATACCTATAATCCCGGTTGGAAGGATCATCCTAACTTTAGTTATGCAAACAAGCAAGCGGCGGCTCCTAATCCATATGCACAACAAGGTGGTTTCCAACAATCACGCTAGCTTCCAACCTCAACAACAAGGTGGTTCTCAACAATTCCAACCACAACAAGTCAAGGAGCGTGATTCTTTGAATGATGACAAGCTCAATGCGTTAATGCAAGGTGTGCAAGGTCTCACCACTTTGGTCCAACAACACCAACAAAAGACCGATTCGACAATCAAGGATTTACAAATTCAAGTGGGGCAATTAGCGACCGATGTGAATCTATTGAAAGCTCAAGCATCCACAAAGCTTCCTTCACAACCATTTGTTAATCCAGAGAGAGCGTTAATGCGATTACTTAGAGGAGTGGAAAACAAGTGGAGCAACCAAATCAACAAGATAAGGTGTATGATGAGAAAGAGGAAATTGAAACCGCACCAAAGGAGAATACATCCCCAACCAACCAACCCGAGGAGACGATTCCTACTTTCACAACTCCACCCCCGTTTCCTGGCCGATTTTCTAAATCAAAGAAAGACTTGGAATACAAGGATATGTGGGACATCCTTAAGAAAGTACAAGTCAATATTCCACTCATTGAAGCTATTCGTCAAATTCCTCGTTGTGCAAAGTTCTTAAAGGAGTTGTGCATGAAGAAGAAAAGGTTGAAAGGGAATGAAGTCATGAGTGTGGGGAAAATGCTTGGCGTTTATTCTCAAGAAAATCCCACCAAAATTAAAGGACCCCATTAGTTTCAATATACCTTGCACAATTGGTAAAACAAGGTTTACTCGAGCTTTACTAGATTTGGGAGCATCGGTTAATGTTATGCCTTCCTCGATTTATGATTCTTTGAATCTTGGTCCTCTTAAAGAGACCGGGTAGTTCTTGAACTTGCTAACCGATCTAATGCTTACCCAAAAGGGATTGTTGAGAATGTTTTGGTGCAGGTTAATGAGCTTGTATTTCCGGCCGATTTCTATGTCTTAGACATGAATGATGAGAATTCTTCCAAGTCTACACCTTTGCTATTGGGTAGACCATTCTTGGCACACGGAACAAAGATTGATGTCCAAAATGGCACCTTGACTATGGAGTTTGATGGTACACTCATCCACTTCAATATCTTTGAGACAACGCAATACCCTAGTGATGTGAAGTCATGTTTTCCCGTGAAAGAGATTGATCCGAGCTAATGAATCTTGCAAGAGCTAAGTCGGGCCGTCGACTTTAAAACAAGCGCTTAATGGGAGGCAACCCATAGGTTTTGTATTTCTTATCTTTTTGCTTTTTGTTATCTCTTTTTCTTGTTTCATATCATGTTAAAATTTCCCACCTTGACTTTACTAGGAGGATTCAATTACATTGAGGACAATGTAAGGTTTAAGTGTGGAGGATTGGTTAAGCATGTATTTAAAAAAAAAATTACAAAAAAAATTAAAAAACATTTTTTAAAAAAAAAAAAAAAAAAAAAAAAAGTTTTACATAAAACTTCAACTTTTAGAGATTTTAGAGTCACTAGCATACTTCTAGGTATGTTTATATAGAGATTTTGACCGACATAATTGAACTTGGAAATGTTAGAGAACTACATTCGGATTTCTTGCTTGTGTGTTAAATAATGGATTTAATCATGCTTGGTGATGCAAATTTGGTGCAGGGGAGAAATGCATTATTAGAGTTCTTTGATCAATCATTAGTGGAGACTACCCGTATTCATATCATGTGAGGCACCGACCAGAAATTTTCCATCTACTAAAGAGCTTCTTTTGAGTGTGTGTCACCGTACGTAAATTCCGGGTAGAATGGTGAGCTACCCAACCTCCCACCAATAGAAGCACTACTCTTTGATCTCTTGAGTGTTAATTTTGTCAATCATGAGGGTGACGTCCATAGATGAAAGCCTCCTTCTTGTAGTTCGATTTGCAGTTAGCACCATTCTCTCTCGCGACAACAACGGATCCATAGAAACACCATCAACATCAACAAGGAGCGACATCAAAATCTACAAGGAAAGTTGGAAAAGTTTAAGGTTTATAAGCAACGGAACGAGAAAAAGAGCAAATTTCAAACTCAAGTAAAGCAACATACAAATGAGCGGATTTTACATATATGTTGAGGACTTACAATACAATGAGGTAATTTTATATCCAAGTATGAAGACTTATTTATAAGAGCGAAGAAAATCAAAAGGTGAGAATTGTTGAAGTTTATGATTTTAAGGCGATACAAGTTGTGAAGAATCAAGCGGTAAAATACTTCTTCCACGGCCATGGTTTATTTTGTATTTAATTTCTCTTGTATTTCAAAAAAAAAAAAAAAAAAAAAAAATTGAAAAAAGAAAAAAAAAGAAAAAAAAGAAAAAAAAAGAAAAACAAGAGAAATATTTGTTTTGTTAATAAGCCGTGGGGAAGGAAAATATATAAGGAAGTTTCAAGCGACAAGGATTTAAGGTCAAGGTTACAAATTGTCAAGGGTTTATGAAATTCGAGAGTTTATCACCAATAGTTGAAACCGAAGACCAAGAAGATAAAGACGAGGAGCGGAAGACGTTTCTATTGCATGCCGTGAGAGTGGTGTTATCATAATTGGCGATCGGATGTGAAGGTGAGTAAGTAATCTCATCTTCGATAATAGTGGTTGATTTCCTTTCTTAGAGATCGTCAGAAAAATGGTTTTTCAAAATATTAAAAGATGTGGGTTTTTCAAAATATTTCGGAAGTTGTCCTTCCCACCATTCAAGTGTTCACAGATTTCTCTCTTCGTTCCTACCGCACACATGTGAGACCCATAAAAAAGCCGTCTTTTTGAGTGCAATTATCATAAAATCCTTTTTTGGTGAGGCGAAGTCCAGGCGAAATGCTTATTGATCGTTTCTCAAACACGCGTTCTCTCATTATGGTGTGGTTATTTCTCACTCAACATTTAAGGATGAGAATATGTTCTTTAGTATTTCTAACTTCTTATTACTAGCATGCGAAACTCCTATGTCCTCATAGCTCTTTGGATGCTTGGGACGCTTGAACGCTTTGAAGTTGTGAGTTTTTAGTTTGATTTGCTCGAGGACTAGCAAAGTCTAAGTGGGGAATCGATAGGGTGTAGAATACATCCCGTTTACTATCTATTGTTTATGCTTTTCTTGTAAATTATGTATTTTACGCTTGTTTTGAGTTTTATAGCTACTGTGGAGTCGCACGGAGGAAAAGAAGAAGAAATTACTCTATTTGAGAAAGAAAGGGGAAAAAAGGTCATTTCACTGCGAGCAATATTGGGAATCCATTCAAGGATAAAGGGGCAACCCACGAAGTGCTAAAAGCACCCAAAGCAAAAGACTATGAGACACCCAATGGGGTGGTTCCTATTGAGTGGGGTGTTATATCTGTCCTACCCAGCATTATTAACCTAACCCTAAAATTGAGAGGTATGCCTCTCATTCATCCCGTTCCCGTAAATTGAGAGAGAAGAGCAGCGATCGCTTCGATCGAGAGATGTTTTCTCTCGTTCAAATCATCCTCTCATTCCGCTCCACCCGAAAGTGAGAAGGGATCCGATGGCTAACTGAGTGAAACCGAGAGATGAGAGAAATCGAGTAAAATTTGAAGATAGTTTGAAATCGAGAGATGGGTGATTTACGCCTGCCGATGGTAGAGAAGAAATTAAGGGTTTTGTGAAGAACATACGAGAAGGGTTTGGTGGATACTTTCTTTGATGATAATGAGTAGTGGGTTTGTCAAGGAATTGAGAGATCGTGGTGATGCTTGACTGTAGAAATGAAGAAATAAGAGATGGGTTTGATATGTGAGAAGGTATTTTGCTATTGATGGTGAATTGAGGGTTGAGTTAGAGATTGATCGATTAAGAAGAAAAGAAGAAGACGCGCCACCGTTGATATGGGTCGATGTCATTATCTTGTTATACAGGTGATGCTAATGGTGGTCTCTGCAATTGAAGAATGAAAGAAAATGGGATTTGGTAGATTGAATCGGTGAAGTTAAAAAAAGCAATGGTTGTGCGAGTCGGGCTAGTAGCAGGATTCGAGGGAAGAAACAATGTTCTTTGTTCAATTCGAGCTGAGATGTAGATGAAAGTGGTCTGAGCTTATGGTGAATGGGTTTGGTGGTGTTGTTAGTCTCGAGACTGCTATTGAAGTGTTGAATCGAGAAATTGAAGTGAAATCGGTGATTGCTTCTATCGATTGAAATGAGTTTCTGCTGCTATAGAGGATGTAGAGAAGATGGGTTTAAGGCTTATTTGAGGATTTGTTGTAATTGAAAAGAATTTGAACCAAGAATGGGTTGATGGTGCTGTTGGTTGAAGTCTCGGGAGAAGTTGATCTTGGTTCCAATCGGTTTTGGTGATGGGCTTGTGGTTGATTTAGCCCGTCTTTGCTGGTCTACATATTGAGTTTGCGGTGCGAATGGAGTGTTGGTGGTCTTTGTGTTTAAATTTGGTGCTGCTAACAACACAGAGAAGAGATTAAATGTGTTTTGTGGCTGGAAAATTAAGACAGGGATACAAGAAGGAAAGATGGGTTACATTTGATATCGTTCCCGGAATTGGTTGAAGAGGAAATTGGGGTTCTTTGTTCAAACCGAAGTGAACATGGGGAATGTGAGAGGAAATTCTGATTATGAAATGGCAGAATGATGCCATGTACTACGTGGGAATTGGTGTTATCACAAGAGTTCTGAGAATGGTTTTGGTGGTGATTTGTTATCTTTGCCTTGGATGTGGTTTCAATGAGGAAGAGCGGTGAATGAATTGAATTTTTTGTATGATCGAGGACTGGAAAAAGATGGGAATGAATGCCATGATGGTTGCAGGGTGTATAGCCATAATGGCTGGAATTGAAGTGGTGATGCACCATCCTGGTGCAGCACAGATCAGGCCTGTGCAATGGCCTGAGCCAAGATGACCGATCCAGCCGATCCAGCTCAGCCGAGTAAGACAAGTCAGCCACCTAGGGAGCTGACTCATAGCTGACTCAGTATCTGACTACTTTTTCCCTTGACCTTCTTGACTGACGGTTTGACTTTTTGACCGTTAGTCCTAGCAGTGGGATCGACGGAATATTAGTCGAATATACCGATGACGGTGAAATTTTCAGTGGCGGCGGTGACTATTCCGGCAGGATTCCGGCCATAATACCAGTTTTCCGGCGACCAAAATTCCAGAATTTTCTGTGGACTTCTCTCATGGGTGTGAAGACTTGGACTAGGAATTGGATGGAGAATTTGGCTCAAATTTGGAAAGAGAAGATGGAAGAGTTGAGAAAGGCTTGGATTTGGAAATTGAATTGCTAAAGGAAAAGGATTCTATTCCTTGGAAGATTTGGAGAATATTGAAGCCTATAAATATAGAAGTTTTCTACATCTTTTTACACACCTCTCTACACACACAACATCTCTCTACACACACAACACTTGTGTTTTTGCTTTTGAAAATTCTTCTTTTTAATTATTTGTGTGAACTCTTGAAAATTCTCCTTTTAATTATTATTTTTGTGAATTTCAAAAACATGAGTAGCTAATGTTATTATTGATTGAGGATGAATTCCTAGTTCTTAATATATGATTTGAGTTTTGTTTCAATTCTATCTTGAAGTTTTTCACATGATTATCGTTTGTTTTTACTAATAGGAATGTTTATTCATTCATGATTGATTGATAGGTTGTTTAGAGTGCATGCTAAATTGATTTGTTAATTTGATCTAAAGCTAGTGAAAGTTAGGGGATAAGTAATCGTTTCTTGACTTTTTACATAAGTAGCAAACACGAGACCTGGCGGAGGGATTCCGTGGAGCAATTGTGTGTGAAAACAACGTTAGCAAGTAGACCTTGATCTAAGAGTCTAACTACTAATATTGACCTAATAAGTTCATAAATCTTAATGCGTTTATTTAAATTACATCTAGAGTGATCTACTACTAGGTGGTTTGGTAAATAGAATCCGGTGAGTCGAGAACTTCCGTGTCCGATGATACAAGGGATTTAGGGGTTTAGACGATCTATTTTGCTTTACCTACGGTTGGTGATAATTTGTGACTAATAACAAGTAGAAAAAAGAACATAACTTTAATCATTGTTTTGCAACGAAGAATGATTCCTTGGTCTTGTCTCTCTTATTGATTTCAACTTTATCTTTTAATTGCTTTGTTTATTTTATTTTGCTTTATACATCCCCCTTTTTGTGACAATTTTTACAACTAGAATTTCTTGCTCCTCGTAGGAGCGAAATTGACTTCCATTATATTATTTTTAATTGAGTGGAAATATTAATTAATTTGATTGCACCTACGACACGCATCAATTTCATCCGGTGGCTCAGGAAGATTTCGACCATACAAGCATCCACAACATACATCGTCATCGCGATCGAAGGTCCAGGCAATCGAACAACCTAAAATTAAGGATGGACCGACAACACAACCACATCCATCCGTCCCAAGAATGCAATGGAGTTTGGTAAATTTTGGAATCCACTTGAGAGACATTGCATTTAAAGCACGGATCCGGACGAGCAACGAGAAAATAGAAGAAGGTCAATACCTCTTTTCATACTCGACGGAATTTCTAGAGTTTGCATAGAATAAAGTTTCCTTCTTGCTCCATGAATGGGAATAGATGACTCGGCGCGACCATGCTACCCCGGGCCTGCAACATCCCTCATGAATTCTTCATGAGTTTCACTGTCGGGCCGTTTTCACCTCCTAAAAGAGATCAAAACCTAAATATTTTCTCGTAGAAAGATATAAAATTCTTTTCCAATTAAAATGAAGGGGCAGATCATCAAAATCCGAGTTCGTCTTGCTAGAATTCTACAACGATTCTAGTAAGGCGCTAATTAGGGGTTCGGCATGCTAAACCTAATTTAGACAAAGTTGTCATTATCCCACGGAACTGAAGCAAGTTTTTATCTTCCCAAAGCCGGTCGTCACCTTCCCGTAATCAAGCAAGTTGTTATCTTCCGAAGTAAATCGTCACCTTCCCACGGAATCAAGCAAGTTATTTATCTTCCGAAGCCAACGCTCACGACTCCCATTCCAAGCCAACCAATGTTCGATGGCTCTATTCCAAGCCGACCAATGCTGACAGCTCCATTCTAAGCTAACTGATACTGACGGCTCCATTCCAAGCCTACCAATGCTGACGGCTCCATTCTAAGCCGACCAATGCTGACGACTCCATTCCAAGCCGACCAATACTGACAGCTCCATTCTAAGCCGACCGATGCTGACGACTCCATTCCAAGCCAATACAATGCATGCGGCTCCATTCCAAGCCGGACAAAACCTACGGCTCCTATTCCGAGCCGAGCAACACCAATAACTCACTAAGCAAGCACCTCTGCGTTCCCTAGTCCAGCCAAGATGATGCGTGACCAAGCCAAGACGACAGTCTACATCTCACCACTTCACGTTCTAGCCAGCAACACCACAAGTACAATTCATGCAAGGCCTCCAACACGGGAAGCACAAACTCTCTTTACCTCTCGAAAAAGGTTAAACGGATCTTCGACCATCTTGCATGATTTACGTTTCGATTCTCGTCTTATCTGTCACCATCTTATGCTTACCTCGCAACAATGCCCCTATTCCGAGCTAAGCAGGGGACTTAATGTTGATGGTGGTTTTTATCTTAGGGTTAAAATCGTAAAACCCTAGTCAGACAGTGACGTCATAGAACTTGAGTAATAATGTCTCCACTAAGCGAACTTATTGAACCCTTTAATATGTCTGCGAGAAAATTACCAGGGTACCTTTTTTTTTAATACTAATTAGGGTTTCGATAGGCCGAACCTTAATTCCCACACCACATGTGCCAATGGCATGCCGTGCCGCCCACACCTCGTGCCAAGGCATGCCAACCATGCCGGCCGCACTTTCGTGCCAATGGCAAACCATGCCATCCACATCTCCGCGCCAAGGCATGCCAAACATGCCAGCCCCACCATTGTCCTAATGGCAAACCATGCCAGCCACGTCTCCGCGCCAAGGCATGCCAACCATGCCAGCCGCACCACTGTGCCAATGGAAAATCATGCCAGCCACATCTCCGCGCCAAGGCATGCCCACCATGCCAGCCGCACCACTGTGTCAATGGAAAACCATGCCAGCCACATCTCCGCGACAAGGCATACCAACCATGCCATCCACACCACTGTGCCAATAGCAAACCATGCCAAACATGCTACACGCACCATGCGCCAATGGCATTCCAAACCCTTGGCCCTACCATGCCAAGTCAACCGCACCTAGCCTTGGCCCCAACCATGCTAGCCGCACCATGCGCCAATGGCATGCCAAACCCTTGTCCCCACCATGCGAAGCCAACCGCACCTAACCTTGACCCCAACCATGATAGCCGTACCATGCGCCAATGGCATGCCAAACCCTTGGCCCCGCCATGACGAGCCAACCGCACCTTGCCTTGGCCCCACCATGCCAAGCCGTCCATGCTAAACCCTTGGCCCCACTATGCCAAGCCATCCGCGCCATTTTTGCCTTGGCCCCACCATGCCGGCCTTCCCATGCTGCTACCAAAACGAAGGTGTGCGACGATCAACGACCATCCTTCCCTCCTAGATGCAAATCCTAGCCATCCAAGATCGCCAAACAAAGCATGGTAACCTTTGGCCCAAAACCCTAGTCTTGGCCACGCCAAACCGCACTAAGGCATTCCAACCACCTTGTCGTGCCCCACCATGCCGGCCTTCCCTATGCGGCTACCAAAACGAAGGCGTGCGATGATCGACGGCCACCCTTCCATCCTAGATGCAAATCCTAGCCATCCAAGGTCGCCAAACAACGCATGGTAACCTTAGAATTCTTCCTGAGTTTTACTTTGGGCTGTTTTCACCTCCCGAACGAGCTCAAAACCTAAATATTCTCGCTTGGGAGATAGGAAATTCTTTTCCGTACAGAATGCAGGGGCGGACCATCAAAATCCGAGTCCGTATAAAAATTCTACATCGATTCTAGTAAAGGGCGCTAATTAGGGTTTCAACATACCAATTTAGACAAAGCCGCAAGCGCTTCCCTTCCAAGCCACGCACTGCCAGTGGCTCCACTCCACGATAAAGCCATGCCGGCCATGCTTTCATGCCGCTGTCTACCAAACAAAGGGTTGCAACGATCAAAGGCCAACTTTCCATCTAAGATGCAGATCTTAGCCGTCCAAGGTCACCAGCTAACGCATGACCACATTTGGCCCAACGCCAAAATCCTAGATTGGCCTCTCCAAAGCCATGCCGGCCATACTTCCATGCCACCGGATACCAAACAAAGGGTTGCAATAATCAATGGCCACCCTTCCATCTAAGATGTAGATCTTAGCCGTCCAAGGTCACAAGCTAACGCATGACCACCTTTGGCACAACGCCAAAATCCTAGCTTGGCCACGCCTAAGCCATGCCGGCCATGCTTCTATGCCGCTAGCTACCAAGCAAAGGGTTGCAATAATCAACGGCTACCCTTCCACTCAAGATGCAAAATCTCGACCGTCGAGGTCACCGCCGAGCCGCAAGTCTCCCAAGATCAACTTGCCAAATATCAAGAACGTGCTACATGTATTCCACGAAAACACTCGAGACATTGATGCATGTCACAAACCGGGGGATTCTCATTGGGTATTGGTTTGGCGGTTTTATATGCATGCAGCGTACACTACGCCCGTTATAAGAAAGTGTCATAAGGATGAGGTAGTTAGTAAATATAGGGAGTAATGGTGAAACACTTTATTTTATGGAACATCAATTCCAGGCATTACCTGTTACAACCTCCTCCCATTTACTCACCCGTTTTCCATTTCTTAATGAGACTGAGTACGTTTCACTTCGACTTGTATAAATAGGAATTACCTATTTCCACCGAACAACAAGTTGGTCAGGAGCAATACAACACTCGAAACATTTGCTAGCTTTATCTCGTTAGCTTCCCATTTTTCGATACAAGTGGGAAACCACTACTCTTCCGAATCAACTTTGGTCTCAACACTTTCTTCACTTCCCTCCCTAATACCAACCCATTCTCCTCCCTTTTGTGACCGAATCAAGTCTGGAACGACCATTTTTTGTTTTAGGCCGGATTGGTGCAGATTGATCTCTCGAATCTAAAGTACTCCCTTGCAGTACATTGTTTAGGGTTTAAATTCGTATCTCACCCACACACCCGAAATTACCGAAATCAGCAGAAAACATTTTCACCCTCAAACAACCGTGTTGACATCTTCCTCAAGAGCTTTTCCAGCAGCTTCTTGAGGATGTCCCAGTTTGTCCTCATCAAAGTCAAGGATTACGATACCATCATGGACAGGGTAATTAAACTTTCCCTCGCCTAAAAATTTCATAGACTCAGTCTTCCGCCGCTTCAACCAAGAGGTGAATCGTTCAGCCCTAGCACTGGGTTGTAGAGAAGCTTCATTACTCTGAGATCTCCCGACACGCTGAGATGCTTCATCATGCCTCCACTTTTCCTCCATGTTCACCGAACCCATGAGAGTCTGAACACACGTCCGCACTCGGCATAAATGGGCGAGAGACATGCCTTGTATAATCTCGTCAGCTTCACGGAACAAGGAATCAATTCTGTCTAATACGTCCTCATGAAAAGAAAAATGGTTTTCGTCGGCTTCAAAATCTCTCTCCGAAGAGTCAGAGTTATGATCATTACTGGAAGATCCCATTATATGCTACAAAAAAAAAAAAAAAAAAATTACCATGTTTGCACCGACAATCTACATGATGAAGAAGACAAAATGGGAACTAGGAAAGAAACACGAGAAGATTACTGTGAAGAGGGTGGACGCGATTTTATGAAGATCATGTACGAACGAAGGATTCAAGATCACCTCTTATATTGCCGGATTGATGAATCCCGAGAAACAAAATCCTTTTGACCATGAATTAAGGCTTCAAACGCGTGATACCAAGCTGGATTAGATATTTGTTTATACGGGATAATTAGGGTTTGGTATCCAAGTCAGCATCCGTCCCTACCATTATGTGGCTTAACCAGCGCCATCCTCTCCGTGTCCCAAGACAACGCTCCATGGCTTCATCTTCACCACGCGGTGGCCCTCCAAGCTAGTCATGCCATTGGCCCTTCCAAGCTAGCCTTGACATCGGCCCTTCCAAGCTATCCACGCCATCCACCTTTCGTAGTCGGTCAAAGCAGCACCATCTTGGCCATTCAAAGCGGCGCCATCTCCACCAGCCAAGGAAGCGCCATCTTGGCCGTTCGAGACAGCGCCATCTCCATGTATAAAAGTAACCTAGCGGCTAGCAACATTAACCGTTCCGCGGACCAAGTTGCGGTGCCACCTCGATTAGTAGCCAAAGTCGCGGTGCTAAGGCCAAAGCACCCCATGGCCAAACCAAATTTATGCGACCGCCGTCGATGCAAGGATCGCGAGATTCTTCGTGCCTCGACAAAAAGTTAGCCAAATCTTCCGACAATCTCTTGAGGACTTGTTGTTTCGATTTTATCCTCGTTTGCACCATCTCATGCTTACCCCGCAACAATGCCCTGTTCGAGCTAATTAGCGGGGGACTTAATGTTGATGGAGGTTTTTAGATTAGGGTTAAAATCGTAAAACCTTGCATCTAATATGACGTCACTCTGCAAGGAAACAGAGCCACGTGTGCTAAGCTTTCCACCGGCATACTATTGAGCCGCTCAATACACTTACATAATATTTATCAGATGGCGAATGTAGCAACCATCCCGGATGTTACGTGAATTCGGCGCCTCGCGTATATTCACTTAATATAAGTTCCTCTGAATGCCTTCAATGTTATTTCTCGGCTGAACCCTTAATGTTGATATGGCATGATGATTTGTGTTCACTCGTAGCAGAGTAGCACGAATCTCCAAGTATCAAGGATAAGGTTTTTGCATAAGGTATTCGAATCGAGAAAAGCATCTTGCTCTCGGCAATGAACTTAAAATAACTCTGTGTCAACACATAGAACTCAATTAATCGTCACGACTAACTTACGAAGTTAGGGTTTTCGCCTCGCGCAATGTACCAGACCTTGCTTGTCAAAAATTAAGCCTAATTAATTAATCCACCATGGATTAGCGAGGCGATATCTCGCCGAGAATAAGAAAACGAGGAGCGCAGCAGCAAGAGAGTCGTGGCTATGCCTTAGGCCGCCTAGCGCCATTAGCACGCCCCGACCCTATTTATCTCGACCAATCAGGTCGCTTTAAACTCGCCACACACACACAAGTTGTGGCTGGGCCCATGCTTGCCGACCCCACTTCTAATTGACCAATCCAGACGCGCCAAAGCTGCCACACTCTCACCGAGAAGTGTGGTCGCGCCTTGTGTTTGGCCGGCCCCCTTTGTGGCCAATCAAGTTGCTCTAAACTTGCCACCATACGTTAAATGCCAAACACACCTCTTGCGCCACCTTGCTAAGCCGACAAGCCAAACGCGCCTACCACAACAACATATTGGTCGGCATGCCAACATGACACTCTGCTGCAACTTCACAACATGATACCTCGCAAACATGCCACTTAGTGGCAACCTCGCATATAAATAGCCACCCACGGAAATTCCTACTCCTATGGCCGTTTCACACTATGGCCTTACCATAGTTCCTTTGGCATAACCATGGCGCCATTTGCACAAAAGTAGCGCCATGCCGCATGCCACGTGCACTAATTAGGGTTTCGACATGCCAAACCCTAATTCGGGAAAATTGCTACCAAAGCCAAATAGCGTTTCTCGGAGCAATGGGATTGGCGTGGCAACAGAGCTAATTTTGCCACGCCACATGTGGGTCCGACTCTACGGCTCCAAAACCAGGCCTTGGCCACGCCAAGCCCTAATTCTTCCACGGCGAATTCTTCCACGATACCTTGGCCACGCCAAGCCCTAATTCTTCCACGGCGAATTCTTCCACGGCGCTTCAAACCCTAACTTTGGCCATTTGAGCCAATTTTTAGCTTTGGTCATACCGCAACATCACCGGCGTGCCGCTATGCCACGTCGCCATTGGCATGCCGCTATGCCTTGGCTACGCCACCGGCATGACATTAGCATGTGGCCGACGCCACTTCGCTATACAACAATATGTGGCCATAATCAGCGGCCATCCTTCTTCATGAGATGCAATCTCAGCCATCCAAGTTCGCTTCCGGCGGTGGACTTGTGGCAACTCTTAGGCGACCAATGGCTAAACCCAACGACCATGGCTGCTGAGCGCCCTTGCACCATCGTGCCTTTGGCATGCACAAGTCATGTCGCAATGCCACCGCACCATTTTCAGCGCTAACACAAGGTATCCACAATCAACGGCTACCCTTATTCATAAGATGCGATCTCGGCCATCGAAGTTCGCCACCAAATCGATAAGCTCGCGACAAGTTTTAGGCGACTAGCCAAACGAGCCTAGCATCACATACTATTTACCTGCGGCAAGCCTCTCGATTTTAACTTGCCACACGTAGCAAGTGCTACATGTTTTCCTGAAAACACTCGAGACATAAAAATATGTCATAAAGCGGGGATGCTCATCGGGGTATTGGTGCGGCGGTTTACGGCGTGCGGCGTGCAATGCGCTCGTTACAGAAAGTGTCATGAAGTGGGATAATTAGTGGTGGTGAAAAGTAGCTAGTGTAAACAATTTATTTCCTTCATCATGGAAGTGTAATGACTGGCGGTTACACGAATTCACTTCCCTCATCATGGAAGCATAACGTCTACTTGATTACACGTTACTCTTTTCTTCCACCACTCAATCGTTTCCACTTCCCTCACGAGACCAGTACGTTTCACTATGACTTGTATAAATAGGTCTCACCTATTTCCACCAAACAACAAGTTTTGGTCAACAACAACAGTATCTAGAAATCACTGGTAGATTTCCATCACCTGCTTGATTCTACTTTGGATACAAGTCATAAAAAACCACACCATCGGGAATCAACGATTTTGGTCTCAACACTCTCTTTGCTTCCCTCCCTAAGACCAACCCTTCTCCTTCACTTTGTGACCGAAGCAAGCTGGCGACCATTTCTTGGTTTAGGCCAGTATTGTACAAATTGATCTCTCGAATCAAATGTACTCCCCGTGAAGTGCATTGTTTAGGCTTTAGATTCGTTTCTCATCCACACACCCGAAATTACCAAAATCGTTGAAAGCGATTTTCACCCATAAACAACGGGGTATAAATCTAAGGTCAATCAGGCTAGCATTCTTCCCATTTTTGCATTAAAAATCATCATACATACAAATACATATTTTACGAAGATGGTCATCATCTATTCTTGATGATAACTATTAGGATAATCGACCTCATAGTCAAAGTTGGATTTAACCAATAAATCCGAGAATTCTTAAATACATCAAGCTTCAACCCTTTCATATTTCATCTGTGTTTAACTCATGATCTACAACCCAACCCAACATAAAAAGAAATAAACAAAGAATTCCATTAACAAAACATTTAGAATATAATTTTTCTCACATAAAACATGTTATTTCACCCAAAATCCTAATCTACCCATTCAACTAAAACCCATAACTGAAAAGGAGATAAAAAATGAAAAACCCAAACCAAAATTGAATGACTAATATAAACAATTAAAATCTATCAAACCCAAATCCACATATTATTGGAAGAATTAAAATCAGATGAAGTAACAATGCTGTGTATACCTTGATCATTTTAATTGTTACGACATAACCAAGGATCACCTCAATAATATCAACATAATTCCACATTACCACCACGACCAATTGAAGATAAGTAGTTCACTACAAAACCCTCGAATTCAATTAAAGATATTAGATGGTTGTGACAATCATAAACCAAGTTTTATGAGATAATGGAAGAATAAATTAGGGGTTTCGTTTATCATTCGCCTTCAAAGACGAAGACGACCAGAACAGATCTGTTAGGAGAAGAGATCGATTTGGTTCACTGGATTGTAGTAGATGCAAGGGTTTATAGAGAATCACGGATAGAGAATCATCAACGAACAAAAAATAATTTGGTTTACTGGATTGTAGTAGATGCAAAGGTTTGTTCATCAGGTCGATAAAATAAGAAGATAGCATATGAACGTGAGAAATGGACAGAAGATAAGGGTACTCGAGAAACAAGGCATGGTTGCTGTCTTGATATTTGTTCCCATAGAAAACTCCAACCTTCGCAGTTGTTTTATAAATCCACCTGGCACCTCTTTTCATTTACTAAATTACCCTCTCATAAAACGTCTACCACATGAAGTATGTTCTATTGTCTGCGTTTTTAATTGTAAAAAGACTTCCATTGAGAGCCCTGTTATTTAAGAAAGCCCATGGGAAGAAGTTTTTACAAGGCCCAGGTAGACTTAAAAATCTTATTTTCCACTAGTGGCTTTGGCCAAGTACATCTTTACTCATGACGAAAGTCATGTTGATTATTTCAATAACTTGAAAATCGCTTTGTGAAAATAGTTTGTGGATAACAACTATTTTAACATCCTCTAAGAAAGTTTCAATGATTGAAATGAGATTTTAGAACATGTAACCATGTTTGGATATAAACATAGTGTGTTCTCACATTTTTGTAAAAGTCAAACCGGGAACCTAAAGTATGCGTACATGGGCCAGCGTCTGCGATGGTTGTTGAAAATCCGGGTAAGTAGCGTGCCTGTACGCATATCTTGGCCGGATGTTTCACGTTCGTGAATTTCTCTTTGGAGTTTGGAAGTAAAAAACTAACTCAATCTGGTCACTTAAGTATGCGTACACGTTTGCATACCTAAGCGAGTTACTTTCTAAAATCGGTTTTGTTCATGAAGTAAAACATTTATATAATAAGGAATGAAATCTTTGCAAATCGTGGCTATAATGTTCATGAATTGATTCAGTGAATACTAGTTGCATAAGATAGAGTCGATTCTCCTTTAACCTTAGGTTTTTCACGAAACCATGTAGGTTAACGACTTGAAGACTTCATTGGGATTGTGAAGCCAGACCCAACTATTTTCTATGTAGTTGCGTGATCTGATCTTGCTGTTTTCTATCGTGATTGAGTACAATCGTAAGATTGGATTGAGATTTATATCTCCGATAGGTATTGAGGGGTGAATTTGTGTTTAGGTTTTACTCATCCTAGCCACACCAAGTGACCTCATAATTACAAGAATGGTAAGAGAGAGAGTTGCCTTTCTATTGTACCTTGTCCTTTCTTTTATAGGCTTTCCTAAAAGCCCCTATTTTTGTTACATCATGACACATGTCCTAAACCCTCTTATTTACTCTTAATGCCATTTCCTTCTTCGTCCTTTCTCCATTATGGATATTGTCTACTTGGGCTTGGGCTTAGTACCCAAGTCCCTATTATTTACCTCAAAATATCCCCTATTCTTAGGGGCACCCCAAGCCCGTTAAGGGATATTTTTCATGTATCAACATTAGTCCCCTGACCATTGGATCAATTATCAAATTATCCAATAGTCAAAGAATCTCTTTTGGACGCCTCCCTTCATGACTGTTTACGGTGGGTCTCTTCGTTTGTTGAGTCTATGATCGTGGGCGACGTTTTAACTCCCCATCGTGCAAAATCTCTTTTCTTTTCAGTTTCTGACGGTTACTATTCCCGTGCATAACTTCCACGTTCAATCCTTAGAGCTCTCTATATATAGAGTTGTCAATTCATTTTTCCCTTAATACTTCTCCTCCTTCCCTTCTTCCAGACGCACTCATACACTCGCCATGTCTAGTAGCTCCTCCAGCAGTTCTTCGTCTGAAGAAAATAGTGAGTCCGAACAGCCTAATAATGAGGGCTCTGAAGAGACTGAATACTCCGATCAGGATGAGATCATCTTACCCGCCCCAGCAGATGGTAGGTCATATACAATCGCCGATTTCATGGGTGGGCCTGCTTTAAAGCGCACGCTGAGGTTAAGAGAACTCCGCGGAGGTAAGCGCGCTTTCCCTCTAGAAGATATCATGGTTTCTCGCCTTCTAAATCCTCTGTCTTGCCTTATCCTTCCGCTCTGGATGGCTTATGCGGCCCGAGTCGGAGACCATGGATGCTTTTGCGTTTAAGACCATGTCTCGGATGGCCGTTCATCGTGGCGACTACGACATACCCCTTATCGATATTCGATCTAAATCAAAGACTCATCCGGTGTGGTAGCACTGGGCGACTCGTATACGTTCTAACCCCAGTCACGTTGTTGCTATTCGGAAGGCAAGTATTGATGAAGCCATAAACTCGTCCCTTAAGCGAGAAGTAAATAGGTGCATCCGCGATGTAACGCGGCTTTTCTGCCGTTGGGATCCTCCCGTTCATATCCTTTTCACAGCGTGGGGGAAGACACCATCGTCTTAGAAGATGTAGTCGCTCTTACGGGGTTACCCGATTCATGGTAGTCATTCGTATGACGAGGCGGCCATTTACACAGCGCTAGATGATGAGGATAAGGATCTGTGCACTTATTTGTTGAAGTGCAAATATGATTCCGTCGTGAACTAGTATAAAAAACCTAAGCGCATTCGGAGCGAGACAAAGGCAAGGGAGGCCTTTGCTAAAAAGGAGGCGTTTTTCGTCCGCCGGGAAGGGGAAAGCCAAGTGGGTAGAAGAGAAGAAAGATCCTCCTTAGCGCTCATCGGGCGATCATCCGCTCCTATGAGGCAATTCATGGATCGCCAAATCCAACAGAAGATGATCCCGAGTGGGTTGTTAAGGTTAATCGTCGTGCCTGTTTTCCTCTTTGGTTAAAATATTGGACTCCTCAGATAGTTGATGGGAAAGTGCTTCCCCCCAGACGCAAGGAGAAGAATCCCCGCGCGGAGTTAGCCGCTTTTATCTTGTTTTGGCTTTGTCATGATGTGTTTGAATACAGTCCCCAAGATACCATTAAAGGTGAGCTTGTGCTAATGGCGGTGTTGTTGTCTCGCGGTGTCTCTTTCCCGCTTGCGCCGATGTTCTTAGGTGGTTAGTACCGCCATATTGACCTGTTCTGTCGGGATCTCCAGACGGTGGGTTCATCTCACAAGATTGAGACTTATATCCCAGCTTCTTTTATGCAGGCTTGGTATTGGGAGCATGTTCCCCCATGCGCGCTCGATCTAATGAACTCTCCATTCATCGAGGAAGATGTTAAACAGGATGATAGTTCAGTCAAGAAGCTTCCGTTGTTTATAGCTACAGCGGATGGCTTTTGGAACGTGAAAGGAAAATACCCAAGGAGATCTTGGTAAGCACTTGGACGTGGCTAAGGATTTTGAACCATTTCCTTACCAAGGCAGTCGATCGGGTCCCATTGTATTATGATTTTCTTGCACCTTTTGACGCGGAGTTGGATTCTACGAAGCTCTTGTCAGAGGCAGATTTTGATTCAGTAATGGCTGTGTTACCCGGCTACCTTCCTGGTTTCTATGCTATAGTAAGTCCATCGCCATATCATATAATCCTGATCGTGCAGCTCGGCAAGTTGGGTTTGATAAAGGGGTTCCTCGTAGGTTCCCCCTCTCCGAGAACTTTAATATCGAGGACATCGTCGCTAGCTTCAATCGTTACGTTTTTAAGGGGGCGACTCGTTTGTTTGTTAAAGGGGATCGATTTTTGTTCAAGCAGCCTATCTCCGTGCGGCCTTTAGCGGTTACTGAAAGGGCTCACGAGTATCATGATTTCTTAAGGCGTCGAGCTTTAAACTTTATTTTGCGCGAATCATCTCCCCTCATGATTTGTTTGTCAAGATCTTCGGGGAACTTCACGCGTCTCGCCGAATCAAACTTGATGATCTTTGTAGCCGCTGAGCATCGCCTCGTTCCGCTAACAAAGGTCACTCGGATCCAGTGGTGACCTCTTGGGCCCTGCCCGAGGGTCATGAGCCTGCGAAGCCAAAGAAGGGGTCGTTTTCTGATTGTAAGCCCCCGCGGCTAAATGTGCGGTCGTCTGCTAGTCCTTTATCGCCCCAAGTATTTGTTATCTCCTTTACCTTGTATTTTTTGTTATTCATCATTACGCTTCCCCCTTTATTTTGATTGAGATGGGTGGCGGAAATCACTTCCCCAGGAAGCTCCTCCTTCCAATCGCCTAGGGTGGAAACCCCCGTCCTACGTGATGGAGGAATACTTGAATATGCTGAGAATGTGATTGTCTTGAGAGGAGTCTAAAGAAGAAATCTAGGCGGGAGGTGAATCAGTCGTCTGCTTCGCGCCCTTTTTCCTCTGCTAATACCGTGCCTTTTCAGCCTCGTCAAAGCCATCGGAGGAGCGCGTCGCATCCCCCCAGGGATGTGGGTAACAACCCAACTCCTTTGCTTGTGGATCAGCTGAGGAATCTAGGGGTTAGGCTACCCACTGGAGCTGGTTAGGAGTCGCGGCGTCTTCATATATCGTCAGTTAACCCTCTCGGAACTGAGACAGTATGTGGCAGGGGTGAACTTCCGGTGTCTCCTAGTGCCGTTCTGCAATCAATGAGTCATGCAGGTCCAGCCGGTCCAGTTTTGGTGGGTCCTCATCCTACGTGGCATTAACCGTTAATGATCCTGCAGGTAACTTCCTATTAATACGTGTCTTTGTTCTTGTTATTCCTTTCTCTTTGCCTTTCTCTCCTCTTTTTTTATAAATCTAAGTTGTTTTTGCAATGGTGCTCATTTCTCATTTGTCGGGCTCCACTAATGACTCGAGTCATCTTCTAGTTCTTCCGCGTCTCGCTTCAAAGTTCTGCGATACTCCGCTAGGCTCGTCGATTCACGAGGTTGGTCTTCCCATCTCTTTTTTTTTTGTCGATCACTTTCCTTCCTTTTTGTTGACATACTACTGTTGGCGCTAGGATATGGGTAAGAAACGCAAAGAAATAGCGAAGCCCGACATTGACGGCGTTAGGCGCGTGATCCCTAGTGGAGATGGATCTTCTAAGCGTACTAAGATGGATGGCAGCGGCTCGTCTGTTCTTTCGGAGAAGCAGACTGATACTCCTATTACTGATGCACCGACCAACCCTATTGTAACAGAGGACTCTGAGGATGCACGGTTTTGTTTCCCTTTGGTGGTGAGCGCCGCCAAGGCTGGGGTAGATCCCGCTACCCACGCCCTAGTCCACGATTTCTGGGTTCCAACTGCTTTCGCTGCCACCTATAGAGACATCGTCGAGCGCAGTGGTGGTCACATGGCGAAGGAGGGTCTTTTGGCCGTTCCTATCTTGTGTTACATGACTAGGAATCTTTTGGAGATTGCGGACCAGCTCACGCGTGTAGGGGATGATCATGTCGATGAGGCGAAGTAACGTAGGCTGAAGGCTAGTGAAATATGCACTCAACGTTAAGTTCCTCATAGCATTGCTAAAGGAGCTGTTGGTAAAGGTGAAGAGCATGCAATGATCCTCGTGAGTCGTCTTACTAGTCAAATCTCTCGGTTGGAGGAGAAGCTGGAGAAGTGTTCGGAGACGACTTCTAGTAAGAGGGTGGTGATGAATTTGTTGCTTGCTGACGTTAGGTTAGCAAATGACGAGGTGTTACGTGCTGAGGCCGCCGAAGCGGAAGTCCGTGCTGAGATCGAGGAGAAACGGTATGAGTTGAAAAGGCACTGATTTGCTTGAAGCGCTTTGTTCCCATGTTGGCTTTTCTTTTATTTCTCTTTGTTGGATTTGTTGTTTGTTTGTTCTTATATTGTGGGATATTCTGTTGGTGTTTGGATTAATTTATTCATTCATTGCTGGTATTTTATTGACTATTTTGTTTGTTTATGGGTAGAGTGGGCGTTAGTGAACGCGCCTGCTTCTTCTTCCTCTTTTTTCAAGCGATGTTGGGTAGAGCTGGGCATTAGTGAAACGCGCCTACTCTTCCTCTCTCTTTTTTTTTTTAAGGATGTTGGGTAGAGTAGGCGTTGGTGAAACGCGCCTTCTCCCCCTCTTCTTATTTCAGAAGGGTTTCGGATAGAGTGGGCGTTAACAAAACTCGCCTTGAGATCTTTTGTGAATTTTAATCGATCATGCGCCCTTGGTGTTCCTGAGACCTTCCGTGAATGTCAGTCACTGATCAGAGCGGTCTTCGGCTTTCCTGAAGACCTTTGTGAACTGCTGTCAGTCAACCAGGCCCCTTGGCATTCCCGGGACCTTTTGTGAATTTGTCGCTTCAGCATCATGCGCCTTTGGCTGCTCCCGAGACCTTTCAGTGAATTTTTCGGGCCAACCAGGCGCCCTTGTGGTCACTCCTCTCGGACCTTTGTGAATTTGTCAGCCGACCAGGTGCCCTTGGCATTCCCGGGACCTTTGTGAATGTCGGTCACCAACGGGGCGCCCTTGGTCGTCTCCGAGACCTTTGTGAATTTGTCAGTCAACCAGGGCGCCTCTTAGGTATTCTGGACCTTTTGTGAATTTGAGTCAGTCAATCAGGCGCCTTTGGCTTCCCGAGACCTTTTCGAGATATCTGCTCATCGATCGTGAGAAAAATTGTTCTTACCAAAAAGATAAAGTGTTACACTTATGGGCTATATTCCGATCTCACTTTTCTCTTTGGTTAATGGCAAGGGAATGGATCATGCTCAATCGTATGTCTTGTCGTCTCGAGTTCCCAGCTGCCCTCTTGCGCCTCGAATATGCTTTGAATGGCAAAGCAGTATTCCATCGGGTGTCCCATTCTTCGGTAGTAGTAGCAGATCCGCCTGAAGCTTTTATCCATTTTGTTGATATCTCATCGTGGTTGGGGGTAGATGAATTTCCATTTCGGAGATCATTGATTTAGAAGTTTGATCGCGCGTTCTTTACTCTGGCAGGGGAGAGGTGGTGGTGTTTGTAATCGCGCCTACTTCCTCCGCTCCTTCCTCGGTTTCTACCATCGGGCGGGGATTGGTCTCTACCCTCGTTAATTATTAGGCCTCACATCATGCGTGGTTCTCGGCTACTGCCGTGCTTAATCGGGTGGAGCACCAAGCAGAGATCTATGCAGTGTATCTCTTCTATGGAGCCTGGCGATTTTTCTCAGCCGCCATCTTCTGGGGCCTAACAAAGGTCTCGAACTCCGAAATTAATTAAACCCCTTCAAAGTCTGGACCATCTCCGACAGACATGCAGATTTCGAAAAGCGCTCCTCATCGATGTCTTCGCGATAGTCCAAAGGTCACGCGTTCCTAAACCGACAAATGTATCTTCCTACTTCTTCGACCGCTTCGCTTCGCGCTCTTCGCTCGGGGTCTCATCGCTCGTTTTCGAGTCTTCTTGGCCGAGTAAAACTTTCCAAGGAAGAGTGTGGACAAGGTCTTCCAGGAATCCACGCTTTCTTTATTTAAGTTGTCATACCAAGTGAACGCAAGCGCCTGTGACTTGGGGATTCTTTTAGACACAATTTTTTTATCCGTAGCTTCATTCTCATTAGCCGATAAAAATTGGCTGAGATGTTCTCGCGCATTTCCTTAACCTCGTACACTTGAACTTTGAGAGATGTAGCTTCTGGATATGAGTATTCTCGATGTGTGGATATGGTCTATTCACACGACAATGGTTGTCCTGTTTTACCACATGGTAATTCCGCTCTAGGGTATTCTAAATTTCTTTTATGACATCACCGTTGTCTTGTCACCTTTGTGTTTTTAGTATTTTGTTGCCTCTTCTGGGAGTACTTTGTCCCTGCTATTACTGTGTTATCCGTCTTCAAGCTCTTATCTCTTCGTGAGCGCTCATTCAATTTCTCAGCATGTTTTGTAAGGTTGATGATACGGGTTTCGCTAGTCGAGCCGGCTTATTCGTTTTCTTCCCCGTGTGTTGCTGACTCCTCTCTATCTTAAGTCTCATGTGCTTGACCGATTGCTTCGATAACGCCTAGGATTGGTGTTTCTTCCTTCGCTATCATCATCTTCCATTGTCACCTCCTCGGCCCGCGGCATTAAGAGGTTGAGTCACACGCTTGCCTTCCTGTCAGCACTCAACTAGCGCCTTCTGTGTCCGCTTATGACGGGCGTAGGAACCAGCCTCCGTGTGGTCGCCATAAATGTCGAGTGTGGGTGAATTCGTGCATTAGGGTTCTACCCGCCCTAGCCACACCAACGTGACCCTTAATTCCAAGAATGGTAAGAGAGAGAGAGTTGTGTACCATTTTTTTTTTGAAGCAAAAATCAGTTTTATTACTAAGTCATGAAGCGAGGAGTTACATTCCTAGCATCTTCAGCTGGTCGATATAAAATAGTATCTCGGTGGTTCTAAGCCCCAAGATTTAGTAACACCATTAACTCTAGCTAATTTTGAAAGAATGTCGGGCTGCCTTGCTCCTATTTACGGAACATAACAAAGTTTCCATGAACTAAATAATTTGAAATATTAATATCTCTTGATTAAGTTTTTCAACCTCCCAATCAATAATTCCTTCATCTTTATTCACTGGGCTTACTACTAATTTCGCATCAAGCTCTAAACACATTCAAGCTTCTACGCATGAACCAAGCTTATTCCTTCAAAACTCTTCTCGCATGGGAATTTGATCTCCTAAATACTCTTTTGAAGCAACTAAGCGACTACATTAGGGGCTCTCGATTCACCCTTCGCATTTAAGGATAACCTTATTTGATGCTTGAGAAGACTGTAATCTCTCGTTAAGTCTTGTTATAAAAGATATATGGAAGACCATCCGTACTGCACAAATGGTCAAGAATGCACAGGATCTATAAAAATCTATGGAAACTCCCAACTCGCCAGTGGTTTGCTTTATGCTGAAAGCAATATCGAACTTCTAGATACCAAATATGTATTAGGTCAGCCATTGTTGGATATGATGACCTGCGGTCCTTTTGTGAATCCCAATAAGAAATCGTAGCTCGGGCTTGTTCGCCACCGTTGGTTGGTTTCTCGCAATCAAAATAGTTCTGATTGATGCGTTGTCTGACACTCATGTAATAATCAAACCGAAAAGATCTCGTTAATCAGAAAGGCCACGTACCGAATCAGCGCGGCGCT
>JAJJWW010015217.1:0-141067 GCA_023531295.1 Papaver armeniacum
TATCATATGTGGGCCATGTGGCCTTGTGAAAGTGACAATTTGGAACAGTCCTCAAAGGGAAAACGAAAATTCTCAACAAACCGAGAAAACGAACCATAAGAAACTGGCTTAGACAACAAAACCTCGAAAAGTGGGACCTTTATTGTCCTATGCGGCAAGGGAAAATGCTTCTTTTGTTTTTTTTCTGACGAAAATTGAGCACACACTTTAGAACATATGGGCCATGCGGCCTTGTGAAATGACAATTGGGAACAGTCCCAAAAGGGAAAATGCTTCTTTTTCTTCTAAAGGATATATATTCAAAACTTGTATTAACTATAAGAGTTTGGAACTGGAATGGAGTGTGGCGGAGGCAGTTGAAAGCAAGGGTGTGTAGTTGCATACCCTGCTAAACTGGATCACAAGCCTAAATTTTATGATATTTTGGAATACTAAGCATATTTTTGCTATCTTGTACCCCTATAAATATTTTGTTTCCTCTTAATAGAGTTTCTGGCTCCACCCCTAACTGGACGTAAGGTTCTAATTAAAGATCAGCTTTAAGGAAGAAAAGAAATTTCCAACTCTCATTGCTATCCAGTTGTTCGATTGAGAAGAACTTCACTTTAATCCATTGAAAGAATAGAAATAATACCTCACATTAGCTTTCTTGTGTTCAAGAATTTTTGTGTACTCTCCGGTCAATCTTTTTTTAGTACTCTTCTTTAATCTGGTCTAATTATCCGAGACTTGTTACACATTATTTGGATTATCTAAGATCCGCAGTTTCTAATTTTTAGAGTCATTTAACTCATTGCTAATTGATTTTAAGTTGTATGCTTATATTCTAACGAAAGTAGAAAAAATAGGCCCCAAGAGAATACAGGACTAGAAAAAAAAACTACCATACATGATTAGGGGTGAGCATTTGGCCCGTAATCCGCGGATTTAACCGGGACCAACCGTTCATTTGTGGATGGATGCCCGGACCGTTCGTTAATGGGTTGAATGCGGATGGAATTTTTGAAATCAACGGACGGAACGGGCGCCAGATGCAACCAATGAAAATCGTTGGACATCCATATCCGTTAAATTAAGGGATTATATAAAACTAGATAATACTATGGATCATTTAGGAATTTTTAAGATGTTTGCTTGGGGTGTTGTACATGGCATTTTTATATTTGTATAAATATATAGGATATATGTAGGTAGTCATTTGTGTCAGCTTATTTTCTTTACTATACTAGTTTCTCACCCGTGCGATGCACGGGTCTGTTTATTGCTTCGAGAATATCGAATGCTCCTTTTAAATAATATTACAAAAAAGGTAACAAATCAGTGAGTATGGTACTCTTTTGACAAATAAAAAATCAGTAAGCTAATGGCTAATAACTTAGTTGGTGTGCAAGCAAATATAATGAACGAAAAAAAGGCCAAAACAAACTCCAAGGGAAACAGTGAAATGAAAAATTACTTGCAGTGTCTCCACTATGTTTTGCGGAACCAAATTTACAATTGAAAAATTCTCCTTGTCTCCAAATTTTGTTTATGTACTTTTTGCTAGAGATGTTTTCTCAATTTTTCTGGACTTTGTGAATCTAGTCCTTGTGTGCTTGCCCTTTTATTCAGATTCCGCAAATGGAAATATATGTATAATAATATATTCCAACCGTTAAAAATATCATAGTTTTCTATCTAGAGATCAAATAACTTCATTCCCGCAGAACTGTTGTTTGCATAGTTAACTATTCGATTCGAGATCCTCTGTGCCAAAACAACTGTGTGCCCTCTATGCCTACAAATAAAATAGTGACACATGTCTTACCATATTAACCTTAACTGATTCCGTATATGCTTGCCGTATTTTACCCCAGCCAAATAGGGAAACATAATTAAAACCGCTTTCTTAATTTCCATAATTTCCCTTCATTTTCGATCTTTTTGCTTTCCCAGAGAAGCCTTTTTCTAATCTCCTTTTTTAAGATCAAGAATTACATCTATCATTCGGTTAAATACAGATCCTTTATTGATTATCTAAGAAGAAACTGTAAGATGACTAAGTTTAGATTAGTCTTAAGTCATCCAAGTGCAATGCACTTTCTGATTCTGAAGTTAATTGGCACCTAAAAAAATATAGTCAATTCGATGGTCTTTTTATTTTAAGGTTCGCTGGAGATTAAAGATAATTGCGCTTCTGTTCTGTTTGAAGGAAAGCCTTACTAATTAAGCCATTATAAGATCCTTCTGATCAACACGTAAACTAAACCAAGATCTTACTCATATCTAATCTTAATTTCGTATATTAACTCTGCTTGATTTTGATAATCGTTAAAAGGAGCTGGATGGGAAAGAAATCTTTGTATATTTTATTTCTGTGTTTAACGAGGGTAAATACAAAGAAGACTAAGTCTTATGGGCAGATTGGAGGTGCTAGATTAGACTTAAGTGTTGCAATTCAAAAGAAAGTGTGACAAAAAAAGTTAACACTAGTTTCTCTCCTACGGATTCAAGATGTGAACAAAGCATGCCAGATAGTTACGATGAATGATTGGTGCTTGAAAAACTACCTTTTCGCGGAATGGTTCAAATGAGAGATTTATTTTGATCCGACGTAATTTTGAGATTGAAACAATGAACCATTCAGTTTGAGCTGGGAATGGTTTATTTAGTGGGCGCGGAATGGTTGTGGGCCGAGGCATCAATTTAATCTAGTCATAGATTAGCATTCCCATAAGACTTAGGAGGTAGTCCCGATCGGCTAATCTAGGTGCTAGACTAGCACCCCATAAGGAGTTCGTTTTATGTTAATATGGCAAGACACGTGTCGCTATTTTATTTGTGGGCACAGAGGGCACACGGTGGTTTTGGCACAGAGGATCTGCACCCTAACTATTCATGCTTGTTAGGAAATTCTTTGGCCACTAATCACGCAATAACATTTATTTAAATATGCATATTCTTCACCTGGTATATATACGCGATATGTGAATTTGAAAAATGCGCTGGTGACTCTGTTGACTGTAGTACGATTCTCGGAATGTAAGCATAATCACCAGCGCATTTTCCTGTTATTATTTGCCCCTCTATTGTCTTCATTTATATCTTGGTAACAACCAACCTTGTGCCGTGCAGAGCCTAAAACTTGGATTTAATATCTTGGTATACCAACATTGAGACGAAGTACATGATTCGGAACCTAAGTATATACATTCAATTGATTGTCTTACATGGTAGGGAAGTCGCTCAACCCTTGGAGCTACTGAATGTTTTATATTTGTTTTAGAACCACGCTTTAAACAATTTATTTATTTTTCCATGGTGGATGCAGATTCAACTGTTGTTTAAGCCTGGTTTAACAACTGAAACCTGTTTTCTCACATGAACACACCATGTTGATTTAGCCCCGAACCTAACCGTTTTTTATAGAAGGGGATTAGAGATTTCAAAGCGAATTCCATGCATTCACCAGCGAATTGATATGTACATAAAAAAAAATACGTAACAAATGAAAAAACTTGACTGAATCTAAAAAATCAAAACATTGCATCCAATATTTTCCGATACATAATCTCCCTTATAAAGCATAGCATGGACAACTTAGCCTAGATAAAGAGCGGTCAGGATGCATTCTGGGGAAAGCTAAATCCATGGTTGTGGTTTGCTCTAATTAAAATTAATCATTATGAGTGTTTTATTAATTAGTGTCTCATTAATCTCTCATAATTAATTATTAAATTTTCATTATTAAATGTCCTCTTAATTAATGTTTGCTCTAATTAAAATTAATCATTATGAGTGTTTTATTAATTAGTGTCTCATTAATCTCTCATAATTAATTATTAAATTTTCATTATTAAATGTCCTCTTAATTAATCTAATAAATGTGTATTTTTTATATTAATAAATTAAATTTTTAATTATTAAATTATCCATAATTAATTATTAAATTTTTTAATTAAATGTGTATAATAATAATAAACTCGAGGAGAGAGAAGTTCTCTAAGAAGCGATCGGGCGATGGGTTTTTTCTGGTGATTGAAAACTTAATCAAGCCATTCCATCGTCCCGTGATTTCCAAGTATACACCTCCCTTCTCCTCATTGTTTATTGCTCACGCTGCACTTTGGATGCTTGCTAAGGCCATTGCTTCTTTTAGGGTTTCCATAAACTCTTTTCCACTTGGAATAAGCAATGCCAAAAACCCGTCTACGATCCTCTCATCGCTTCTTGCAATGCCGACACTGGATTCCCAATCTTCCGTGGTCATCATCGCCCCGAATGACAAGATTCCTTGTCCATTTGCTTCGCATGCGATGGTCGTCGATAATGGCGACAGGTTATTCCGTAAGTGGTTGGATTCGACACCTTAAAGATCAACACTTTCCTACCGAAAGTGCTAAACTGGTCTCGGTAATGAACGAATTCAAAACGGCGCATTGTTATGCCGCCCGGGGAGGGTGTTCTGCAGGATACGCAATGGTGGCATGTACTGTGCATGACCACTCATACATGGAAGATGGCTTGCAAATCGAATCGCACACCGCAGATGTTATACTGTGGCCGCTTCAATGGTATTGGTGCAGATTTCTGATTTCTCTCGTGTGGAGAAACCTCATCCTCGTGTTCCCGCCAGCCGAAGTTCGGCGCCAGTGAACCTATGAATTAAGGAGTTGCAGGGGCTTACGGTGGAACTTCTCAACCAAATGCCAGAGACAAATTCAAACTACGGTCAAGATTCCACCGCACTTTGTAGACTTCACTTTTCGCGCGCGTTGAAATGCACTTTGGATTCTCATTATTGTAAATCCTCTGCCTTGTTGCTCGAATACGTCTTATTCTATTGCCGATCCGCACCTTAAACCTCGTATGTGCCTCAAAGCTCGAGTGAGGAGCGCCACTGAAAACAGTGAAGAAGCTACAAACGGCCGCAATTAACAAAGCACTAGTGACTTGGAATGAGCCTCAGTGGTGTCTCCTTTGTTCAACAGCTTGCTTTGACCCGACTAAATGACCTCCAAAGCAACGTGTTCCCAAAGAAGAAGAAAACTAGCAAACACTTGGCTACCTGCGCAGAAGAAGCTTAGTTATGGTCACTACATCTGCGGCTATACGTATCCTCTCATCCAGTGGTGTTGCCTCTCCGACTCCGAGATACTCACATGTGCTCGAAGCATAACACCCTTCAGCTCGGCCCCCTATCATTCCCCGTAGAGTTGCTTCGCCTCATGCCTTGTCTCAGAATGCCAAAGACGCCTTGCTGCTCTTAAGAGCTTTCCCAAGGGTACGCCTGTGTGGACGGCCTCGAGCTCAAGATCTTCTTTGATGCTTTGAGCGGAGCTAGTGCCGCTATTGCTCGAAGACGTCGTTGTCGACATCGTGTTGTGAATCTTTTTTGGTCACTGCAAATGCCCCTCCGCTTCTAGGCGACTCATTGCCGAGGGCGCCCCCTTGACGCCATTGCTCAAGCTCCGGTGGTGGTTTGAGACCCATTGCGGTGGGGTACTATATGGCGAGGTGTGCTCCAAAATAGCCGCCAACCTCGGTTTGTAAAAGCTTGAATTCTTATCTTGGCAACTTCCAGTTGGCGTAGGCGTTCGAGGAGGAGGGGAAGGCATTTTGCACTCCGCCCAACAGATTACTCGAGTTAAGTGGTTCAGACGCCACCAAATCTATGTTGCTGATCGATTTTTGAACGCCTTTAATCTGGTCGACCGGTCCTGCTATCGAGAGGTACGCTTTTCGCTGCCTAGTATTGCATACCGGGTTGAATTTTGTTATTCAAACCTCGCCATGGGCTATATTACCGAGATCACATCTTATCCTCTGCACAAGGAGTTCAACGGGGTGACCCCCTTGGTACCTTGTTATTTGCTTTAGCTCTGCACTCCACTCGTGGAGAAGATTGC
Source organism: Papaver armeniacum (assembly GCA_023531295.1). Lineage (NCBI taxonomy): Eukaryota > Viridiplantae > Streptophyta > Magnoliopsida > Ranunculales > Papaveraceae > Papaver > Papaver armeniacum. The sequence continues at coordinate 5,889 of JAJJWW010015217.1, forward strand.
TTCTAACTGCCCTAGTCTAGATTTCCATGCTTGGTATCTAGACGGCACCTGCAAATAGGGGGATACGATGGAGGTATCCAAAGCTCTTAAGATTCTTCGGGAAGATGGACCAGGCACGGGTTACATCTAAACATTTCGAAGACCGAACTATTTTGGCCTTCGTATGACGCGAGAAGAGATGCTATTGGTGCCTTCCGCGTGGATATTGGTAAGCCTAAAGATGGTGTACGTCTTCTTGGCGCCTAAGTTTGAGCTCTGATTTTGCTGCAAAGACGGTGATGCCAGAATTGATAAAACCATACAACTTATGGACAAAATCCAAGAGTTGCAAGATCCACAAGTCTGCGAACTCCTCGCTCTTACGAAGTTGTGGGGTATCGAGGATGTATTTCGCCTTGCGCACCACCTGCCCAAAGGCACTAACTCCCGCAGCTGGAACGGTTTGACGATTATCTCTTGCAATATCTTCGTCAGCCTCGTGGTTGGAGATGGAGCAGGTTTCTGTTTGGTTCAACAACGATTGGCACACTTCCCATTAAGGATGGGGACTTGGTATACTTACGATGTCGTATACAATGGCATCACTACCTCAGCTTCTCAAAGCAGAGACCCGACATTTGGCAAAGACTCTATCTTGAAGTGTCCTACCACCACCGTCCCTGGCCCTGAATACCACAAGGTTTTCATAATTTTTCAAGCAAGTTCGCGGATTACCACTGGATTTTGCTATTAACGATGCCGCCCCTTTACATGAAGTCTTTGGCGCTATTTATTTTGGTACTGATTCGAGATAAAGTGCCCTCCACCTTTGTTATATCTTCACGTGAGGTTCTTTGTTTGGCAGTTGTGTGCATCCGTCCATGCTATGGACTTCCTCAAGGCGCCTCGATTCCTGGTCACAAAGCTATTGGGCCTGCATGGGCCAGCAGTTGGTTTCGCATCGCTTGGCAATACTCCCCTCTCGTCACGATGGCGTTAGTGTTCTTGTTGCGGCAAGCTTTTATGGATATCTTTGGCGATCATGCTATCCATTGTGCAAGCGAGGTTGGGCTCAAATTCAGACATGATTTGGTGAAGGATATTTTGCGAGATATATGTGTTACCGTCTTTGGCGTGGTAGCTAGAAAGGAGGTTTCTTTAGGCGTCATCAATGGCAAGGAATTTCGGCCAAAGCTGATATCATGGCTTATAATTGGGAAGACTAGGGATGTTTGCCTTGATGTCACCGGAGTTTCCCTTTCACTAGTGCACGACTGTAACTTTATCCCGTGCCATGCCATTTCTGTTTGCTACCCGTAAGAACAATAAATACTTGAGTGTTTGCACTTCACTCGGTTATGGGTTTGGGGTACTAGCTTTTTCCACCTTTGGTGAACTTGGTTCGGATTTTGTAATTTTTTGAAGCGAATAAGGAATTGCATGGCTCAACATGATGCCAACTTCAAATGGGCAATTCTCTTTTCATAGGTTAGGGATCGTTATTCAAAAGGGTGTCTGGCCTTGACTTGTTGCTAGGTTGCCCACCATCTCCTGTAACGTCGATTTTGATATTGAGTAATAATAAATGCCTTGCGGCGTCCTTTTCATAAATAATTTTAATAAAAATTATATCAATAGAAATTAGTGGTTAGTAGTGGAAGAAGTAGTGGCTGGTTGTTTACATCATTATTGTATCATCAAACATGATACGTAATGGCACGGGAATAATTTTTATATTCAGTTTTAAAAAGCATGGACAACTTTGCTTAGGTAAAGGACGGTGAGGATTGAGTTTTAGAAAAGCGAAATCTATGGCTATGGTTGTTTACATCATTATTGTATCATTAATTTCTCATAATAAATATTTTATTAATTTTACATCATAAATATCTTATACTATCTTCATAAATAAACTTTCATTAAATATTTTATTAATCTTTGATTATAAATATCTTCTTATACCGTAAATATCTTATAATTATCTTCCATTAAATATTTTATTAATCTTTCGATATAAAATCTTGATAAAATATACTTTCATCATTAACTATTTTATTAATAATTCCTTATAAATTTTTTATGATTATCTTAATAAATACTTTCATTAAGTAAATAATAAATTGTGCGGGATGACCGTAATTTTCCTTAAAAACAACTTGAGAAAATTCAACGATGATGGAGTAATGGATCTACTAAAAAACGACAAGGATTAAAATTGACATAATTTTTTTTTTTTACTTATTATGATCCTCATACTGATTGGATATCAATCATGTTAATCGAAAATTGAAACACACTTACATTGACAAAAATACCTCAAATTGGTTGAAATGTAAGGTAATTATCTAATTTAATGTATTGCTTTCTATTCGAGTGCCTTACCTACTCCACCACGCTTATGTAACTTCCACACCTTATAATCATAATTGATATTTATATGACCATTTGGATTTTGAAACGAAACATGCGTACACATCATGGCTAATGAGTGACTTTCCATTATCCACATTAATGTCAAAAGGTGTATTTTTAAAAGGGTGGAAAGGTTGAGATACCACATGCGACGGATAAGTTTACCACATATTTAAAAATTTCAATATATAAAAGATAGATAAACTACAACACAAAAAACTCATCATGTTCTATCACAAGAAACAATTACCAGGATGAGATAGCACAACTACTAGGTATAACGATTGATCCAAAAAAATTACATTTGAGGATATTTTTACTAAATCTTAATCTTCCACGTGTAACCAAACAAAATCACTCAATATGGAACCTCCTGTCTCATTTGCATGGACAAGCTCCAATGAATCGAACAACAACATCAACGTGACTACCATCCAAAGGGATCAGGCAATCCATTCAACATTTGAACGAAAACACAAGATGTCAATAGCTATGCTATGTGAGATGACAATGAATTTTGAGATTGAGGTATGAACTAATCTATTAATCTATTATACGACTCCAAAAAATTGACGTGATATTATTACGGAAGGAGATACATTGACTATACCGGGCGCAAATAACCCGTCATAGATGATTGATGTTGCATGTATCCGAATGCAACAAGGAATATGAGGAAACTAGCAATGGGAGGCAGTGTCCAGAGTGCTTCAAATACATTAGATTAATCCCAATGTAATATTTATGTTCTTTTACTTTTTTACAGTCTGTTTATTAAAAAAAATGGAACATTACATAATATAAACATAAAGGAATTGTTATACTAATCAACACTCGGACATATTGCGTTTAACAATGATGGTTATGACGGGCTGGAATCGATATTCCAAGCGAAAGAAATGCGGCGATGAATTATTGGGACATAAGGCGGATTACTTGATGCGGGTGAAAGAGGTATAAGTAATTCGATTGTAAAATCACATAAACTTTATCACGAGCATTTACTAGCGTAGATAAATGGAGAAAGTAAAGAGGCAACATAAACTTACAAGAATAACACAATGATGTAAAGTTGGTAGGGCAAAATAAATTCGATCATTAAAATAGAGCTTCATGAAAAAGTTTCAAACATTTTTGTTTCTAAATCACTTGCACGCCATGAGATTGGAAGAGGCCTATCTTGAAAAATACTATCTTAGAAAACCACAATTCAAAATACAAAGTGTTTGCATAATTTATTTTGAAATTATTTTAGATATTCAAAGATACAAAATGACAAATTTTGGTTTAAATGGTAAGGGGTGATACTTAAAACATATTAATGTGAACAGGAGAGAAGGGAGTTCAACATGTGTTCATGGTTATTTACTGAGTCCCTGCATCACGCATTGTATTCAGTGCAGCTAGAAGAGTGCGTAAATTTTAAAGTTACAAAAGCATTCGTTAAAAGGAAGTGATGGGCACAATATATTGTTGAGGATTTAATGGAATAGGTTCTCATATATACTACACCCTCTAAAACATAATGGGTACACATTTTTAAACACTTTTCAAACATTTCCATCTAATGAGTGTTATAAAAATCACAGAACATCATGGTACGTTGGAGAGTTTGAATCATCCGTTTGATGAAAAATACTATTTTGATGTCAAAAATCCTATTCTCCACCTATTTGGAGGATCGGCAACATGAAAATAACGGATGAGTCGGATGGAATGAAATGTTTGAAATATGTAATGGGGAAGTGTTATGAAAGTGGAGCATGGGGAGACTTCTATAAACGATATCGATTAGTTGATTTCAATGAGAAGGAGCTCCCGACAAAATATTTCTAAAAATATTTAAACTTCCATGTTTATGTAGAGCATTAGCTCATTATAACCAATGAGCCTAAATAAAACAAAGATGTCATGCAGAGTTAAGATTATATCTCTTTCATTTACCATTTTTTCCGTTTAGAATCGATTTAATGCCTTGCATCCGATTGGTACGCAAAGAGTCTGCAATTTCTTTCTCAAAAAATACATCCGCAGCTGATCCCCCACTGCTCGACCATAAAAAGCCATGCAATGGTTATGCCAAACGGCTACCAAAGGGGGTAACGATTATGGAACTTACCAAGGACACTTATTGTCAGGTGTGGCCATTAGTTTTGAGGACACAATATTTCAAAGATGAACAGATTGTATGAGCGACTTGGAAAGGTGGAGAATGGTCTTACCAATTTTTGCGAATCGGCAAATATATTTCCATAACTAAAAATATATTTCAATACTAAATTTTTTACAAAATATAGTTTCATGTGTAGAAAAATAATGTAGAATATATTTCCCATAATTTCGTGGAAATACATATTCCTTGATTGTGTTGGTATTTATTGCATTTGGCGGGAATATATTGGGAGACTCATAAAACCTATAAATACATTCACGTATTAATAATAAAAAAATATATTGCGGGTGTATATTAAACCGGATATGGGGACAATAATCACGGAGGTGTAAGCGATATTCTAGCGTAATGACAATTAAAACGCGCTTTACAATTTGCTAACTATATAAACGCTGAATGTTAAGCGGTAATTGACTATCAAATCTCTTGGACCAAATCTGGGAATAACAAAGAGTGTTCTCAAGGATGAGGTATTGTGAATTATCTAAATAACTTATAACGAAAATAATATTATTGAATCAATGTGGCTAATGCTTTTCTTTTTTGGGGAAATTATGATGATACGAGCAGGATTTATTGTTTCTTTCTTTTTTTGAGTTATTAGGTACATATTTCACGGACGAATGATGGAATACGTTGTTACAAACATCAAACCAATTTGGTGTGGTTGTGCATCACTATGATATCTTCGATTATCGTCAATTAGGATCAAGTCCAAACTTATCTTCAAACAGGTTTGGACTTAATACCATCGATGATAACGTTAACGTAAGTGTTTATATACAGAACACAGACATAGGAGGCAAAAGTGTTATATCTATTTTTTCTTGCAGGCAACTTATACGAGAAATAAATAAATTCTGAATAAATATCGCTAAGGTCTTTCTTTAAATAATTCTTACGATTTTTTTATGATACAAGCAGGGTTGTTTGTTTCCTTTCTATTTTTGGTTAATAGGTTCATATTTCACTAGCGAGTGATGTTCATATTTCACTGGCGGATAATGGCATACATTGTGACAAACATCAAACCAATTTGGTGTGGTCGTGCATCACCATGATATCTTCGATTATCATCGATTAAGATCAAGTCCAAATTGTCTCTTCAAACAGCTTTAACTTGGTACTATCGATGATAAATGTAAGGGTTCATATACAGAAGTATGGGTTGGAAATATCTTCGCGGGGATTGAAGATCAGGAATAGAATAGCAACGACAATATGATTTCGAAAACACGACAAACTATATTTATAATATTCGCAAAAAAAAAAAAGTTATATATATATATATTGAAGAGAATAAAAACCTTAGTTGTTTACCGAGAACATGAAATTTGAGCAAATCTACGTGGCAGAAGGACTAAGGTTTAGCTGCGTTTCCATAATGAAGTTCGATTCATTGCATTTGGTCCCTCCAAATTAGATGCTGAACGCGTTCTGATTAAAACAATGTATATATATATTCTTTGGTCAATTATTGCTCCTAGAATATTAGAAGCAAGTGAAAAAGGCCCTCATTTCTCATTTTTTGGGATCAATGGTTATACATGTTGTTTCTTGAGATATGCCATCATGTTTTTAACAATGGTGCAGTTTAGCTGCGCTGACACAATCAAGTTGGATGATATGGTATAGGTATGTGTTACCGGTGATTGTATGAGCGACTTTGCAAGGCAAGTATATGGTCTTGCAAATCGATTGCTCAACAAAAATATGATTGAATTGGTACGATGATAGAAATTAACCAACGTCAAGGCCCGTGCCGTTATGGCACGGGTTAAGGCCTAGTTATGTAAATAAAGCATATACAATCCGTCCATGAAGACATAAAAATTATGAAAATCCACTAATCCAAGACCATCCTTCATAGAGAAGCAGGAAAAGTTGCTTTCTCCAAAGTATGGAGTATATCTAATAACCGTAGATATGGCCATGACATGCCTGCAACATACTAAGGATTTCTAAATGGTTTTTAGAGAGGGGGATTGGAGATTTTAAACCAAATTTGATACCGTCACCAGGCTGTGTGGTATATATCTAATACCCGTAGATATGTCCATGACATTCATGCAACACACAAATTTCCAACTCATTAATACCAGGTTTTCCAAATTTGATATCGGTTACCCGAAGCGCGGTAAATATATACTCATACTCGTTAAGAACCGTTAAGAACATTAGAGATACCAGTTTCACATAAATCTCTTAACCCCGACTTTTAACTGCAGGAGGTATTAACGATCTAATTTCAAAAACCAAGAACCCATGAAGAAAAAAAACCTAGAAAGAAAAGAATGAAGGATTGGCTTTACATCTTCTGGTTATTAAGTTTAAACGCCAAAAACAATAGAGTCAAATCTATTTCGTAGACTTGTTCAATTACAGAGGAGAGGTATCACCAACAACTGCTAAAAAAATAAAAATCAAAAATCATGATTTACCTATTTATATATATCATCCGAAAATAGCAAAAATACAAAACAAAAAAAAAATATATGATATTGATATAACTATCCAATCTCTCCGTGTGATTATATCCCATCGTCACAGAGCTCCAAAAGATGCGATATCACTACTCATGACTTTTCTCATTGCCGCAGCCATTATCAAAAAGTAAGATCACATAACAAAACACTAAATTTAAATTTAAAAAAAATAAAAAAAATAAAAATAAATAAAACACGATTTAAGTATTCAATCTCACCGTGTGATTATATCGCATCGCCACAGAGCTCCATGAGAACCGATATCACTACTCATGACCTCTCTCATTGCTGCAATCATCATTGTAAACTGATTACATGCAACAAAACAACGAAAAGAAAGATCAGATAACCAAACCTTAAACTCCATCGGAAGAAGAAAAAAAAAAGGCAACAACGACAAAAGAAATCAGCAACGTGAAAAAAAATGAGATTTGGCCCTTCCTAGTCCTTTATATAGCGAGCTATCAAGCTCAACATTCCATTAAAAAGAAATTTATTTAGGAAAATAATATCATCAATATCTTATCATTTACACCCTTGTCATAATTTTTGGAATACCTATTATATTTTTGGATAGTTTGGTTCAAAATAAAATAAAATTGGATAGCCGTATTTATTGGCCGCAACATTTATGTATGAAAAATATTAACATATCTTACGCGTTTAGCAATACAACCTTTCCTTTTTTCAACATTTTTTTTACATGGAATGAATAAGAAAATAACTAGTACAACCGTTTCCAGGGTGGGTGGGCCGACCGAAGAAGTTGAAGAAACGACACCACTACGTGATTGCACGTATTTAATTGTAAAGGAAAAAATTTGTAAAAGAGATGTTAATTTTTTCATCATAATTCTAATTTGTAAAAACAAAATCGCTTTAAGTTGACAAGTAGAGTGCACGTGCGTTGCACGTCGGCAAACTCTAATCTTCTCAAACCCCTACAGATCCAAAAAATTTGCTACCATTAGAAGAGATGATTTAGTTATCCTTCTCCAAACATTCCCAGAATCATGTTGACCCTATTACAATACATAATTCGCTGTTAGAAGGGAGGTAATGTTTCTAGACGAGGTCCCTGGTCCATTGCCTCACCTCGCCTAGAACCCAGAACAACATAAGATTCTACTTGAGAGATTCTATATAGACATATAGTACCCCCAAACACACAAAGCAATTAGGAAACATGAACTGTTTTATTGATCATTAGTATAGCTAGCAAATATTATATTGAAAGCCGTCATTCATCATGCCATCAGCAACTAAAAACCATTTTATTATGTAAGTTATCAAAGACAAAATCAGAAGTATTACTACGAATGAATTATCAGACTTCAAAAAAAGATGCAAAGTAGTTAGCAGTGTAGCGCTTAAAGCTGGTAAAGAGATCAAAAAGGAAAAAATTACTGCAATAATTAATCTTAAAGTGGAAGAGATGCTACAATTACCATCCCAATACTGCATACAAGTAAATAAGAGTCCTGAGTAACAAATAAACATGCTCGAATTGATGCCCATGTAATATAAAATAAACTACATAAGCATTCAATGGTAAGATTCATATGACAGAAAAGATACCTAAGGCACAAACGACCTTTCACATAGATTTTAAAAAGGTACTTATGTATCTAAAATTCCACATTTTTGGAAACACCTATGAGATCAACCCATCCCTCTTAATTTCATGTTTCAATAATTCACAAAAGCACCAGAATCGACAAAATTCAAAGTTTCCTCAAGAAGTTTAACCACAATGGACCCTCTCTGCCCTGAAAGTAGATTATAACATATACAACAAGCGAACCTTATATCGCAAAAAGACTCACTTTCGGATCATGTAGAAGCTTAAGAGGAGCAATATCCTAACTTAACAGTCACTTGGCAACTTCATTATAATTAAGACGATTATAATCCAATCCAAAAATTGTTCCCAAACAATTAAGACGATTTTATTTTCATTTGCATCATGCGAAATTTTCATGGATACCAATGGGACCCAAAAACTAAAATTACCCTCGATGATGCTTAAACTAACTCAAAATTCTCTGGTCACATGCCATCCTGAAATATTGTAGACCGACTAGGACAAAACAATTGATCTGGCCAAGCCCAAAAGATCTAGCCATGACTAGTAAATCAACATGAGAAAAACATAAACAAATTTTCTATAGTTAAATTTTTTTATAACTCACCTTCCTTGATTTGAAAGGAAAAAACCCATCTTGTTCCTTCCCAAATCAATTTTCTTTATTGCAAATTTACAAAATCGAGTTTGTTCTTCCTAAAAATAATTCTTTTCATTCTGCCCTTTTATCTTGATCTGGAAAAGATCACAGCTTTCCTCTTCTTCTCCAAATCAATGCCACTAAAATTCAACAACATCAATTTGTTTATCCCTCTCAGATAAACTTTCTCCACACTTTCTCATCTCAGTGCCAATGCACACTTCAACAAAGACATCCTTAAGCCATTCTTACCATTTTAGTCCAACAGCACTACCACTTCCAGTGCATTCAACAACATCTAGACACTGTCATTTCCCATTCTCTTTCTCAGCTACAACCAGTACCACCTGAAATTCCACAATCCCAGTTCACAAATACACCTACATACCAATTCATACCATCTTGTCCACCACATCAAAGCCACCACCAACACTTGCACTTCAGTTCAGCTACCCCTTAACACACCAACCCCTAATCACAACCACCAGATGCATACTGCAAATAATCAATCTTCTCTGCATTTTCAGTTCACCATTTCAATTACATAGTCTCCCCACATTTCCTTCTCATCCTTGACTTCGAATCCACTTCTAAACTTGAACCCAAAACTCCATGTTCATCTCTATCTCACACAGCAACAACTCCATCTTCAATTATCTAACTGCAATTCTCAAATCCACTCCATCAGTCTTGAGATTGAAGACCAACCCATCTAATAAACAGCATCAGCATCTCTTCAATCTCCATCAAATCACTGACTCTGTTCTTCACCGAAACCCTAACTCTATCGAAAATAACATCAACAGAAGCATCTTGTGATCTTGAGTTTCCAGCTTCATCACCTCAATTCGTCTATGCTTTCAATGTATTCAATACATTTCCAATTCTAACAACAGCAGCTTCATCCATATCTCATCTCAAGAACATCCACCCATCGACGATCAATTACAAACCTTAGCTTCTAATTTTACCAAAAGTTAATCACCACCATCTTCACCATCATTCCAATCTCAATCAATCCCATATGCTTCGATTGCAGTCGCTCTTCATACACCACCAACAACAGCTTCTCGATCTCAACATCGCCGCCAACCTTCGTGTGTTCTTGAATCAATCAATAGCACCACTGTTCTTTCCCTGTCTCAGATCCATAGCAAAAACCCATTTAATCTTCATCAAATCAATCCTTTCTATCTTCAATCACCTTCCATTAATCTTCTCTGTCTCGATCTCCTCTCTCGGTTTCATGGCTAAAGAAAAAAGAAGCACGAAGAAGGGAAAAAAAAAAGGAAAGAAAACAAAAGGAGGTGTCCGGGATTCGATCCTACAACCTTTAGGTTACTTTACCCCGGGTTTTACTAAACTGCCCCTCAACAATTAAAACATTTCCAACCTCCGTGTCTTTTTTCTGCCCACGGAATTTACACGATTATCCTTTATTTTGTTTTGTATTTACGCTAGTTTTAGTGAGAAATGGAAACATGGAGGGGCTCTTTAGTCCTTTCATTGTTGATTGAATTCAATTTGGGACACCAAAATCCAATCTTTTTGTGTCAATCGGTCGGCCCAATTATTGAATTTGATTCATTGTTTCGTTATGCACCTTTCTACTTTGTCCTCTCGCTCTCAATATTTTATTTCAAATTATGTTCAATCGCCTCATAATTTTAACGATTTTGTATAATCATGTTCAATCACCCCATGATTTTAATGATTTTGTATTTTGAATTTTGGACAGGATGAACAAAAAGTGCGCTTTGGTTTTTGGTAAGTATCCAAAACTCCATATATTTTGATTTAAATTTCAACTATTCATCTAAATTTGATTAGTTTTTTTATTTAATTGTAATTATAATTGTAAATAGTTCAATATTAGTCGTTTGGCAATGTAATTAGGATTAGTTTAATTAAAAGAATTGTAATTGGACATTAGACAATTTTATTTTAAAATTTTTTGATTAATTTAATATTGTGATGAAATCGCGATGAATTGTGGTGAATCTTAATATTATTTTATTAGATTTAGCTGACTTTTTTTTTAACATATTTTTGACAATTTTATAAGATTTTATTAGATTTAGCTGGTTTAGGTAATTATTTTTCTCAATTATCATTGGTCAAAAAATATATCGTAGGGCTAAAAGATTCTCCTCAAATTTTATTGGCCGGAATTTAAAATGGTGGGGCCAGAATCAACTAGAAGCTCCGGTTAATGAGAGCGCTCGAAAAAAACTCTATTTTTATATAGAGAATATTTTAACTAAAACAAATCCATTGGATTATACGCATCCAATCCGTCCATCCGTGCATTCATTGGATGCAAATCCGTTGGATATGGGTTGGATGCGGATGCCAAATTTAAAATCCGTAGTGAAATGGATTGGATGCGGATTAGGCGAAAACCGGTCCATACCGGCCCATGCTCACCCCTTAACATGATACATGTCAGGTACATGGGCCTCCGGGAATATGGCAGATACATGGGCCTCCGGGAGTAGTACGCCACTCAATGAACACTAATACCCACTAATGAACACTAGGTTAGCTTAAGAAGCTTAAGGTGTGTTTTTGAAAGCTTTCTAATAGTTTCTGTAAGTGCTATCCCATAAAGCACATTATCTTGTCTTTGTAAACCGTTAGTCCTTGTTCTTTTTTCTTTCTTTTTTTAAGCATGCTAATAAATAAGAAGAGTTAAGTTACAATTTGTCGAATTTGTCGTGGGTATGTGGTGCCCACGGAATCATGAAATAAAATTTGACTAATAAAAGATGGGATTGCCTGGTCCCATATTTTAGTTGATAAATTTCCCGTTAGTCCTTGTTGTAGCTTAGTATTTTCTAGTATGTTTTAGTAAAATTAGTAACAGTAGTTACCTCTGTCTTCTCCGGGAACCTCCACCTGATAGAACAAGACGGAGAAAAAAAAGGAGATAGACAGTTATTATTCGGGAAGTACACATCAGCTTTTGGACACAATTGCTTGGCTTGCACCTTCAATCAAACGCATCGAGCAACCCCACCATCAACCAAACTCCAATGGACTCCGTTGTGTCAATCAAAAGTACAAATTTTCTGAGTGGAAAGCATTGAACGAAGGCCTTCCGACCTTCGACTCCGACATCTTCCCCGATGCAACTCTGATGCGAAAACCGCTGCTCATGCTCTGCTCCACTATTTTGCTAATTTAGATTCATAACATGTCACTTAAAATATAACAGATGAGTCTTTGGGTATTATGTACCCTAATGTAATAGCATGTTAAGTAATTAATAGAATACATGCTTCAAAAAAATAAAATAATGAACACTAGAAATGGAAAGCCATTAATTAAAATTCAAATGTGAACACTAGAAATGGAAATCCATTAAACTAGAAAGACATTAGTCAAAATACAAATGTTATGAATTTGCTAGGTAAAATAATATCTACGGAAATAGAAAGAAAAAAAAAACTACATACGCCTCCGGGAGTATATATTCGGATATTGGGTAGATTATTCATGACAAACTACATGGCCCTCCAGAAGTATTATTCGTGTTTGTATATCTTATGACTTCATAAACCCCTTAACCAACCTGGTTAATTTGGCGTCCAGGTGTCACACCTTCAAATTCCTCCCGCAAATTTTCTGCGAAAATGTAACCCGGCAGCACAATGGTTCTGTGAATAAAGCTTCACCCAATTGCACTTCAGCCTTATAAGTTCGTACCAATACAAACATCTAACTCTTCAGGTTTATCAGCGGAAGTCTATAACCTTCTTTCTCTTCTCAAAACTCATCAAATACACCCCATAATGCATTCAATCTTTGCCATACTTTACCAACAACAATCAGCCAACCAAGAACACTTAGAGCATCACATAATCAACTCATTGTATTGTATCAAAGGGAAGGAATACAAAACTTTCCCACTTGGGGACTTACACAGACTTGATCACCTTTGAACCAAGCCTTAGTCTCACAAAAACTCTCCTATTCACACACATATGCAAACCTCACTCTCACATATGCTCTCCTTGCAAGCCTACCGAATTTTCCCAGCCTTAGGACTATTTATACAGCAGCTTTACTTGGCCAACCGTGCATAACCGTTACACACGCATGGGACAACCATCTGTCCCATAAAGCAGTTCTATTAACCGCCAATAATCTGTGCTAACTAGCAGTTCTTCTCCAACTCGCGCCAATCATCCAACACCTGGTCTTTTGCGATTAGAACTCTTCTCCCACGCTTATAAACTCATTTATAATCGCTCCTCTTCATGACGCATCATTGGCATGCTTGTGAAGCTCGTAACTAAATTGCAACCGTCACTTGAGCTGTATTGTACCACTTGTTGTGGCATACCGGATTCTGCCTTGCGCCTAACGTTGACCTTCTTGGCCCCGCATGCTTATCATTCTAAACTCATGCACGGACATTCCTTAAGCTTCAAACATCGATGCCGATCCTTAAGCTCACTCTAGTTTCTCATGCGTCATATATGCTTCACTTCGCCAATTATCTTGACAACAACAATGCAACTCTTGCATTATTCAAGCTTTGTCCAACCTTGAATATATGCCATAGACCAACTCTTAGTCTATTCTTCACTCTTGCATCCTCCTTGAGCTTGGGCCAACTCAATTCCATGGATATGCACGATGCCAACATCGCATGTTGCATCTGTCACTTTGGCCACGTCTTGCCAATCCCTCAATGAAGCCTTATTGTTTCGCCAATAAGCTTCATTACTTAGACAATGTGCTTTACGATTGTAGCGCCACTCTTGCGCTTCATCAATTCTGCCAGGTGCCGCTATCTTAGTGCTTGACGGTCTATACTAAAGATACCACTATTATAGCTTGCGTTGCACTATTATAGCTTACGTTGCGCTATTATGGATTCGCATTGCACCATTACGGCGATGCGATTTGACCTGCAAATACATGAACGCACAATCATTGTGCTTCACTTGCGATGCATCGTCATAAACCTCCCCCCACCTAATCCTTTCAACGTCCTCGTTGAACGCGACCCAATATATATGAACACCATACTTGTCTTAACTTTGCTTCACTTGCTTTGAACCTTTTCAAAATCAAAGAACTAGTTTTGGCTAACCCTTGCCAATGGTCCCCTCCGATTGCATCGCATCACTTAGCTTTGTTGCTTTTCCATTGATCTCATATCTTTGAGCCACTTCTCGGCGTTGTGCACTACGCTTATCTGCTACTCAAATTATGCATCAATACCCAAATGCAAATCACGAAATTCTTCTTAGCCAATTCCCTTTAGCTTGAATTTCGCCTTGAATCATTTACGCCAAGTGTACGCACTTGATGATTCTTCTTCTACTGATCACCCACGATCATTGCCATAGTCTCACGCTTTTCCGACTTTGCCTTATTATCATACACAACATGATAAGGACTTATAAACGACTTGGCCTTGTTTTAAATCAATTTTTTGGCAACCCGCCTTGAACTTGTTGTTCTCCGTGATCCTCATTAAGCACGTCACAAAGTAAATAGGGGTTCTCTTGCATAAGACACCTGCATTCAATACGTCATGCCTCGCCAAACTCTGATTATGAAAATATCATTCAAGAACTCATTTCTATGAATGTAACCATCAAGTATAAGTTATATACTTATGCCATCTTGCATACCCGTACTCATGACAAGTTTTCTTTGCTCAACTTCCATACATCAAAACTATTGAGTCCTTGTGACCCATTTACAAATCGTGACTAACTATCTCTTGTACATAACATAGCTAACCCTTTAGCTGTCCATATGACATGCTTTCAAAGACAATATGTCTCCAAATACTTCTTTGAACCGTAGTGCTAATTGCCCGGAAAGTGTGTGTCTTTCTAAGGCCATGAGTTCTACCCAACTCATGCTTGTTGATAAAATGATTTCTAACTTCTTGTATTGATTGCACTGTTTGCCCATCTTGCAAACGTGCCATTTTTGCAATCTCTCAAACAGCAACATCACTTCTATATCAACTAGGACCATTGTCCTATGATTTGCTTATTAGCTTTGAACTTGTCTTGTCATTACATACGTTAGGCTAAGTATGCTGCTTACAGCATCTCCCCATGAACTATCTTTACATCGTAAATAAAGAGGAAAGACTTTATAAACGAAAACACCTTCATTCATTACTTCTCTTACATGACAATACCATGTACCATTACATGGTTGATCCACTTGATCACTTTTGGAAAGCTAAAACTTCATTAACAAAGCAACTTGCTTACCCCAAAGAAAAGTTTTAAGACTCAAATAAAAGTATGTACAACTAAACTCTACACACGAAGCAGTTTGCAACAACTAACAACTCAAGCTACATAAAATAATGCCAAAAACACTCATGTTTTGGCATTCAAAGTGTTGCCAATGGAGACAGCAACACTTACTTGTTTTTAGCTTAGTTTCTTTTGTCATAGTTAGCGACCACTTCGCTACGAGGTCTCTTCCTTGAACCTTCACTTCGGCCTTCACGAGTCTTGCTAGAATGATTCCCATAATCATCCCCAACTGATACATTGAGTTGCGCCTTGAGTGGACATCTTCTATCGAAGTGTAAACCTTTGCAAATGAAACATCCCCTAAACTTCCGGGATGAAGGGAGAAGTTCCTCTTCCTTAGGTTCATGCTTGCGCTTACTGCCAACAGATTTTTCCTTCCTTTTGGCTTTCCTTATGTAGTTGCAGGAAATCCTACAATACACCCTCACAACAATCACACTTTTATTAATTGGATATGCAAATTTTACAAGAAAGAGATGAAATCAAGAATACAATGACAACTCTAGACTTTCTCTCTCCTCAAAACTATCTCCTCACTCTTAAAAAGATCTCTCCTCCCTTAAGCTTGTTCGACTCTTTATATAGGACACTACATAGTGGATGACAAGCCTAAGTCAGTCCTTTATTTTCGGACACGACTTTGCACATTCGCAAGTGTACATATGTTAAATCTCGCAACACTTTTAAATCTCGCTATATCTTCACATCTTTCTCGTGCTCATTTGTCGCCATCCGTTGCGTCATTTTTATTACTAATTAACTGCGATATCTTCGCAGTGTGTCGTTCATAGATTTGTAAGGTCTTGGTATTGCGATATTCGGATCCTAACATCTTGCCTCCTCTCATGTCTTTCTCTATGAAGGAGAGAATGTCATGAGAACTAGTACTTTCAAAATGCCGCAGTAGTTCATTTCTTTCCTTAAAGTTTCGCCGGCAAGATTCCGTGAATTAAGTATAACTGCTTACACGTGTTAAATATTCCCCTTTTTACCGGCACATTAAATGCTAACCGGTCATCCTTTTATTGTCTATTTAAGAAGAGATCCATCATAAGAATATTTTCTTTCTTTTACTTCGTCTTCTTCATCTCTACGTTCTCTGTGAATCTTTTGTCATCTGCAACTTTTTGATGTTGTTCATCTTTCTGTAAATCTTCTCTGTCTTTCTGCTACTGTTCTTATGGAGCCATCAAGGTTTGTTGATTTTGCTGAAACTGATCTATTTGAATTCCTCTACTGAAATTGTCTTATTTGATTTTGTTCATCTTTGAATAATTCTCATATTGTTTCTGTTTCAGCAAAAACACCTTTGTTACCAAATTCACAATCCAAAACCCTAAGGCCTCGTGGGTTGCAGCCAAAAACCGTTGTACACAAAAGAAATCCTGAATAGCAAGGTATTAAGAAACACTTATTCTTCTAATAACAATATATTGTTGCTTTTGTTTCTTATTTGACTTGTGATTCGCAGGATGACGAAAATGTCGATAGGCCCCCCAAAAGATCTCGCCATCCTAAAAATGTTGAAACTTATGTTCCCTTTCCTATATTTAAGCTTTCAACACCTCCTGCGATATCTTCGCAAGATAAATCCCCTCTCCTTATATGCGAAAATGTCGCTGAAAACTTCTCCCCTATGCCTGACCTTTCTATAAATGAAGTTCCTCATGATAACCTGTTGCGAATGAACCCTTCTCTTCCGCCGTCAATGCCTCTTCTCTTGATACTGCCTCAGTCCCGGTCATTAACCTTCATCAGATTTCATCTTCGAATGACATATCTATGACGAAAGATGATTCAACTCCCATCTTCTGTCATCATCACTTCTTCATCCGAATCTCTCCCTTTTACTAAAGAAAATCTGGAGGGAATGGATATGGCTTTCAAGGTTTTATCAGATATCCTGGATGATGTCAAGAAAACCTCCGTTGATCCTATCAAATCCAATGTCTCATGGAATTTGAGTAAATATTTTGTTCCCTGACGGGATGGTTTATGCAAACATCCTTAGAACAAGAAGTTGAAATTTTGAAGAATAACCTCCAAGCCATGACCTTGAAATGTGACACTCTTCATCTTGAAAGTCAAAAGCTTCAGAATGTTTCGCTGGATCGTGATAATCTTCGCAAAAAGAATGAAGAATTAAAAGGTTTTTTTTTTTTTAAATCTCTTGTTCGCCCTTTAAGCTTTAAACCAAAACTAAAATTGAGATATATCAGTTTGAATCAAGTGTTGAAGAAGCCGAATGGATAGAGATGCTTGGATGGATCAATATAACCAATTAGATAATCTTCATACATACTCTGTTGATCAAATAGATAATCTTACCAAAGAGCATGCTCAATTAGTTCAGAAGCAATATTTATTAAGTGGCGAATTATCTCGCCTCTCTTACTCTTTGACTAAAGCTAATTTGGAGTTGGAAACTTTATCAGATGAAAATCAAACTCTATCCCAAGAGAAGCGGAGTTACATTAAATAAGGTGGCGATCTCTTAGCAAATACCTTAAAATTTGTTAAAAAGTATGTAATGAGCAAGAACAATCTCTCTGTTCATTGAGAAATAAACTTAAAGAAGTTGCATTGAGAGGGACAAACTTATCCGGTAGAATAACTTTAAGTGTAAAAGCAAGCCAACTCAAGGATCAATATTCCAAATTAGAAGAATCCTACTATTCTCTTGCGAAGGAAAATACCTTACTTGTTTCTAATGAAAATAATTTGCGATCTAGACTGAAAGGTTTGGTTGGAGATAGTTTTGGCAGCGATTACCGTGGACCACTTGGAGAATAGTTGCTTGGCTTTAACCCAATATCTTATCTCGCAAAAGGAAGGTAGTCATAAAATTTGACTACCTCAATCATTTTTCCCTTGTTAAGTCTTTTTATGGTATCTTCCTTGTAAATTCTTCGCCTGAATTGTTTTCTTTACTCTTTATTTTTGCAGAATCTGAGAAAAATCTTCGCTCCTCCATTTCTACTTTGGAATCTAGCTATGCCAAGATTCGCAAAGAGAATGCATTACTTGCCGCTTCCCTTGCTCGTTCTCGAGATCGGGCAGAAATAAGATTTGATTATCTCGCTTACTCCAAAGATATACAGAGTAGGAATCATCAGAAAGCACTTCTTCGCCAACTTCATCTCAGGGCTGAAGTTCTTGTGAATAATGTCTTATTATCCAAATCTCTTGCTCCTATATCTGTCGAACCTTTGGAAGTAGATGATGATGAAGTTCCCTGTTTTCCTGATAGTGATTATGATTATGAAAGTGGAAAAGATCTCGCAAATGAAGAGGAAATTCCTCTTAACAATGTAATTGTTGATAACAACCCAGATGAAGAAGACGCCAGAATAAACCAGAATGAAGGAAGACTGCGGCGGACCGAAATAATCGGCGAAAGTGAGAAAATTGGTGAAGCTGATAAAATTGGTGAAGAATGTTCATTATCTCCTTCTGGCGAAAAAATTGATGTTAAGAATTGAACTTCTTTTGTAATTTTATTTCTTTGGGTTACTTCATTTTTATAACTTTTTGCAAATGGTGTACTTGATCATCTTTGAGATGTATTTACTCTTTTATTACTCTTCTTTCTAGCGAGGAAGATAATGTTTGATGTTTAACAATTCCCATACTGCCTCCCATTATCTTTCTTGCGATGAAAGATCTCTGTTACTTATATTCAAGATGTATTTATGCCTCAGTCCCGCAGCTGTTTCTTCTGAATTTTCATAGTTCAATATTTCTTGGTTTCTGCTGAATTTTGTCATTGCGACAAGATCGCAGGACGTCTTTACATTTTCATGTAATGACCCATTGATCTTGCCTTATCATTTCTCTTGTGTGGTCTTATTTTGCCTTCCTAGTCAAAAGGTCTTATTTTGCCACCTCTTATCATTGCGACAAAATCGCAAGACGTCTTTACACTTTCATGTAATGACCCATTAATCTTGCCTTATCATTTCTCTAGTATTATTGCCTCTGCAGGATATTTTTCTTGCGACAATATGACAGGACATAAAGCCCCATGACATTGCCGTCTTGCATTTAAATCGCGGGACGTCTTTGCACTGCATGCAATGACCCATTGATCTCGTATTATCTTCTCTTTTGTATTATTACCTCTTCGGGATTGTCGCACAAATATGACAAGCCTTGATACTCCCGTGAGTAAAAGCCTCATGACATTTGCGTCTTAAGACACTTATCGGCTCCTAATGAGGGTGCTGCCCTTATCTTCCCCCTGGTTGCCCCTTCAAGGAGGCGTACTTCTGCCATACAAGGCCAGCTCCTCCCATCGGTCTTAACAACAACCAGTTTTTTTCGCAGCCTCTTATCCTTTTTGCCTATAAGGCTTATGGTTACGAGACTGCACCCTAAGTGGAGTTTTCTTCGGGCCGAGTGCAGCATAAGCCTAAACTTGCCAAGAATGGCCGATACACTTCAAATGTCCCAGGCACCCTTGGCTCAACCGTGTACCTCGGCGCCTTGATCAAATGCTGACTCCTTAGAAGAGACCCTCGGTCGTCCAACCTAAGTCATAAGCATAGATTGAAAATCCAAGGTACCTCTCCTGGATGGGCTTTATTGACCCCAAATCTCCATGACTCAGGTTCCAGGGGCGGTGTAATATTTTCCCTGAGCCATGCAACAGATACCCCCTTATATGACGTACTTTAGGTACATTTGCCTATTGTGAAATTTTATTCGCGAACTAGGGTGTACGCCATAAAGGTTCGTCCCATTCTGATTATTTTATTGATTCTTCTTCATATTCAATAGGTACCCCCTACTATGACGCACTTTAGGTCTTACATTTGCCTCTTGCAAAATTTTGATTTCGCGAACTAGGGTGTACGCCATAGTAGGTTCTCCTCAATCTGATTATTTTGTTGATTCTTCGGCATATAAGCTCATTTGATTATCTCTTGTCATTATCTGTGCGAAATTTTCGCATGTTCTTTCTTTGTTTTGTATAATCTCGCAGATGTTTCAAACTTTCGCCAATCATTTGCTTTAATCCAAACACATCTTCAATGCCAAAATGCGAGAAATTGTTACTTATGTACGCCCTAAGAATGTAGCACATTGTTGATGGTGGATTTTCATTTAAGGTTAAAATTGTAAAAACCAGAAAATTATGCGCTAACATCTTGTAAAAGATAAATCCATTAATAAGTGTTGAATACTTCTTCACTTTACTAATTCACCTAGAATGGAGCATGTGACAACAATCCCATTCTGTGAATTAAATGCACGAAATTCATCCGAGGGTTGGAGCATGTAGCAACAATCCCATATAACTTTGTGAATTTATAGCATTATTAATTAATGCATAAACAGCCTTGTATTTCTGTACTCATTGCTCGGTGCGGCATGACGACTCGAGTGTTGCTCAATGAGAGCAACACGAACCTCCAAGCATTATAATGAAAGCATGTACGAAATACCCATACAGGCTGCAACTCTCGGTGTGTTATACTAGCACGATTGAGCAACTCTCGGTGTGTTATACTAGCCTCGATCATCCAACTTCACCAGCATGATTGGATGGCCCAGATCAATTCCATAACCCCCAAGCAGGTATGGAATATTCATTGCCGAACCAACGCGGACCCCGCATGGTCGACCTCCCCAAAAGATTGGCATAGCTTGCCAAAACGTCCAAACCGGAGCGGTATGGGCGGGAAAACCCTAAATTAGGGTTTGTGGCACATTACATGTGTCACAAAGCAGTCTCAACCATCCATCTTCGCGAGGTATAGATGGAGGTGTAGATGTAGATTCAAAAGACCCCGAAAGCATGTCAACACAATCACCATGGCCGCCTACATGCGACCAATCGGTCGGGACCAACCATGGTTGTTCATCCCAATTAAATGCCCGAATGGAGCGTGGCCTTGGCCGTGAAACCCAAAATTATGGTCTTATGAGCATCACGAGCGTCCATCTTCTCCGGCACGAATGGAGGGTCCAAGATTAGATTAGCGAGTCCGGTCATACCAACATGACCACCGTGGACCCATCTATCCCTCACACAGTCGGCCAAGGAATACCATGCCTGGTTATCCCAAATCGTCGCCCAAACTAGCGTGCTTACACTTCCCAATTGCAAACTAATCTCGACCGCTCAACCATTTGGACAATTTGAGTGGCTTAGATCACGTTTTCATGGGACAATCGGGTATAGGCGTGAACACCAGCCTATCACCTACACGCCAGACCGTCGGCCAAGGCCGACCAAGATTGGTGCCGTCTTGGAACGCAGCGCTGAAGTTGGCACGATGCGCGGCTTTTGTTTGCACTCGTTTCGTCGTCAAAACTGATCTCGACCACTCGACTTTGCCGGACGGGGTGAGTGGTCCGGATCTACACTTTCGTGAGATAATAGGGTATGGGCGCCTACCGTCATGCCGTCTACACGCATGTATGATCGGCTGGCCAAAATCGTATCCCAAGCTTGGATTCGACCCCGAGTGAAGAGGATGCTTGCGCACCTCTTCTAAAACCTAATTTCATCAACCGGTTGCGAGATGAGTGTCTCAAAGATCATCTCGTCCGTCCAACTTCACCTAGGCTTGGTTATACAACCACAGTCGAGAGTTAATTGGTCGTAAGGCGTCTTGGTGATCACCACCGTCACTTTACCACACCATGATGCAGTACACTGCATAAATACACACGATACTTTACAAGTATCGACCTCTGAATAACGCGGTTATTCAATTTAGCATTACATGCTACTTTACGTAGGTCCCACGATCCACACACTCGAGACATCAATTGGGGGATACATCTTGGGGTATTGGTGCGGCGGTTTCTGGCGTGCAGCGCGCAACTCTCCATCACAAGAACGTGTCGAAGTCGCCCAGACGGTTAGTGATGATGGGAGAAGTGGGCAAGGCCGGTCGTGTGACACTAACCACGACTCCACTACTCCATCACTCCACTTTCTCCACTTCCCGCGAGATACGAAGGTTAGGCTAAAAGACTTATATAAATAGGTTCTCCTCCCTATTTTCCAAACACGAGAAACAAGACAAGTTCAGACAACAGAGGCAAGTGTTGATACAATCGTATTCAAACACCGGCGATATCTTACACCACCCAAGCCCGGTTCAACCTTCGATACAAGTCATTCATAGCCAACATCTTCACATTCTCAACACCTTCTTCGCCCTCCCTAAGATCAACCCCATCTCCTTCACTTTGTGACCGAAACAAGTTTGGAACGGCCATTTCTTGGTTTAGGCCGGACTTGCACGGTTGATATCTCGAATCTACAAGCACTCACCGCAGTGATTGCATTTTTAAGGTTTATACTCATTTCTCATCCACACCCCAAATTACCAAAACCCGCGAAATAGTTTTCACCCATAAACAATTGGCGACCTGATAGGAGGTTAATCTCTCGGTTGTAAAGTCAATTTCTTCAAAATTGGATTCAATTTTATCAATTTCGAAAAGGGTAGATCTTAGGACCAATTCAATCATCAATCCATTTCAAGATGGTAGAACTCAGGTCTGGATCAACAATCAATTATGATGGAGATAGTGTGTATAACACTCCCGGTGTTGATGTGCAATCCCGGTGGAGATACCGTGGTCATTACATCTTATGGAGCCGTCCTTCACCACCGGTGCCGGTGTAGCGAGGAGATGTTCCGATTAAGTGTAACACCTCCCATCACCGAGCCACAGCTGACGCAAATCCCAACATCTCATCAAGTGTAACACCTCCAGTAGTCACCGGAGCAACAACTTCCACTCCTTCATCGGGAGCCAGAAGCCGGAGGGACGAGAGGAGGACCGTCCCCATTACCATTGCAAGACTTGATGGAGAAGCGGGAAGTTCTTGCTAAGACTCAAACGGATATGGCCGCAACTCGGAAAAGAGGTACTCACTTTTCTTAAGACATTAACTGATCGATTTCCACAAGAACCGCGATAGCCCACTGGAGCAAAAAGGAACGCATTCAGCGCACCTGGAGAAGGTACTTTTTGGCGCGGACCTCATAGACGATCAAAGAAGCGACATAAGATATGAGCGGTCTGTCATGGAGACTCCTACACCGGGACTGATCCTCACAACGATCCTCCTCAAGTCAATAGTTTCACTATGAACCGAGAGGTCGGTGGATCGGAAAGCGGTTTCTCTAGTGGAAAGTTTATGCGAACTTTCACACCTCTCGAAGAATCGGCGCGCGGAGACGTTTTGCTGCAATCAACCGGAGGAAGGTCACGACAGGTGCCCTACATGTCATCGCACGCATCAAGGATTCGAGTTCAAGACGGCCCTTATCTACACAGGAGCGTCTTGAATGTGATTACTCTCAAGACTCTCAGGACATCCAAGGTTCTCCCAGGCAAGGTCGTACGGAAGCCTACCACAATGACGGACTTCGAGGGAAACGAAACCAGCACATACAGGAGAATCTCTGCGGAAAGAATCAGACAAGTTTATTGCGTCCCACTCCCCACGTGTGCGTCAATTCAGGAAGAAGACCGGCTTGCATCATTCAGGGCTAAAACCCACGATGCATCTTTGTTGACGAAGCATTCTTCTCCATCCTGTGAAGCGACGACCCACGTTCACACGAAAAGGGAACGAACTTTTGTGGAGAGTCGTGACCAGAAAGGGAAAACGGTATACCGACACTGCCATTATCAATTAGCAGGGGATATTGTTACTCAGTCTCTCCACCCAATGGAATGCTACAACAGCAACGAACCACAAGAACAAGTGCTAGATGCTCCACAACAGCTGCAAGATGTCACCAACTCCACAACTGATGAGATTGAAATCGTTGAGGAATCTCCTAGGCCTATCTCCATCAGCTCAACCTTGTGTACTGGATAAACGCACGAAGCTCGTGGAACTTCTCAAAGAGTACGGGACATATTCGCTTGGAGATATAAAGAAATGCCGGATTTAGATGAAAATTGGTCACCCATCATCTACATGTCATACCTGGATCCAAGTCGGTTAAGTTGTAGTTTGGACACGAGGAAAATGGATAGATCAAAGTCGCATAGACTTCGAGATACTTGACAAAAGTCTTTGCTCCAAAACGATCCTCCTCTACCTAACATCGACATGTTAGTAGATGCAACCAGCGGACACAACATGTTCTCATCCATGGATGGATGTAGCGGCTACAACCAGATAAGGATGTACGAGCATGATCCAAGTAAGATAGCTTTTCGAACTCCTCTCGGAAATTTTTATTATACCATACTGCCATTTGGTTTAAAGAATACCGGTGCAACGTATCAACTCTCTATGACGAAAATCTTCCACTTTGGAGCCGATACCTCAAGGGAGAAGCCTCAAGAAGATAACGATGTCCACGCGTCATATCGAGCAAGATCCGGGCGAGTGACCGGTTGTTCAGCCGACACAAATATAATTACACTTTCTTACTACTCAAAATATAAATATGGCAAAGGGTAAGAAAGGATCGATCCACAGAGAGGTCTAGGTTGTCAAATTGTTTCGGTTCCCTATAAATAACACCGGTAGTTTTGTGATTTTTATATACTAAATAAAACAAATAAAGAAATAAGCAAACAAATCGAATCAAGGATAAGAAAGTATTGGTCATGGATTTCGTCTTCAATCACAAACATGTTTTCCACACAATAACTAGAATTGATATTTTAATCTCAACTTTTATCAAAGGCCCTAGAATACCTTGATCGCAAGAATATCCATAAATCTCCTCTTGTCATCAACAAACACATTAAAAGATGCGAATATGAATTCTACCTAAAGGAACAACCTAACGTGTAAAAGCACTAATCAAGTTTAATTCCCTAGATGCATTAAGTTCTATGAAATCAGGCCAATCAAAGCAATCGAACGTGGAAAGCGCACTAATCCGATTTAACAAAGGTTATGGTTCACATATGATCATAAGAATATATCACTACAAACTATAATCATATTTATGCTACTTGCAATCCGGAATTATCAGTTTTGCGTATAATAAATCCTAATCTAGCAAGAGAGATGAAAACAAACTCAATCGATTCGCGACTCGACTAACAAGCATTCAAATCATGTAACAATATTAATGGTGAATCATAAACGAAAATATGAAGACAAAACTAATTTATTGCACAAAAACTCATGTTTGGAAATCCAACTTATTCCATAACCAATAATAAAACTCTAACTCATGTTCATGGAGTTCATAACAAGAAGAAAGAGAAAAGACTTCATGGTTCTAAACCCTAGAACAAAAGTAGAGGCAAAAGATTAATATAAAAGATATGAGAAAAGAGATAATCATAAAAGATATAGAATTCCTCTTTTAATAGCTTTTCCTCCCTTCCAAAACTAGGTCTAATCTTCAAAAGTCCACTAGATAGAAGTCCTCCAAGCCCATGTGTGAGAAAACCCATGTAGAAAATTATGTCCAAAACCGTCAGGAAAAGCGGGATTATAATAGGAACTTGGCGGAAAAGTCGCAGGAAAGTAGCTCGGGTGGACCAGGAAAAGTCCGCCTGATCACCGGTCAACGAGTTAAATCGGTCGGGTCAAATCGGTCAACTCGGTCCAGATCACCGAGTCAAACCGGGTCAAGGCTCGAGTGAGTCGGGTAGCTAATCGGACACGAGTCGGGAGTCTAAGTCGATCACTAACTTGGTGATTGGTGATTATTCTTGGCTCGAGGCCATTGCGCGGCTCCTGCAATGCTTCACTATCATTGTGCAAGCACCAGTGAACTTCCATCCGTGATGGCTATGCCTCCTACCCAATTCCTTCATTCAAGCCTGCGGATCGAACGCATTTCCATTCAACTCATGGCTTCAAATCTCTAGCCAACAACATATAGCCTTCTTGTTCCATCTCCAAACACGGCTCACAACAAGCACCAGCCAATTCGCCTACAAGGTTATAAACTTAGCACTCGACTCAATCGTTCACTCATTCCAAGACATATCCCCGGCAGCAAACTACCTTCGCCATAACACATTCCAAAGACACATCCTTGACTACAACTCTCTTAGTATATCTCCACTTTGAATCCAATAAAGACCCATTTGAGTACTTAGCTTCTACTCTGCTTGGCCAAGTCTTGCAACATTCCCACTGGTTTGTAACTTGAGAACAACGGCTCCAACTCGACATGAACCATTTCAATCCTTACACCATGACTTGACTTCAGCCTACACAAGCTCACCAATTACTTTTCTCCTCCTTGCCACGAATCCAGACTGATGCCATCTCATATTTGCATTTCATCCACCGATTGCACGAGCTCAACATCATTTCTGCATTGCCATTACGCCAACACCACAAAACTATGCACCTGCACCTGACTATTCCATGATAATAACGTCATTACCATCTACGCCTTCAGCTCAATTACAGTTCTCAGCATCAACTTCACAGCTTCTCCTAACATTCATCTATACCACCACAGTAAATCCCATAACATCATCTTCACCATTCACTTGCTAACTCAGCTGCCATCATCCCTTCATATCTGCACAACTTCTCATACTCAACACCATTTAATGCCATCCTGCATGCAACACATCACTGAACTGCAGCTTCAGACCACCTTCAAACACCACCAACAACACCAGACCACCTTCAATACAGCCTCCACTTTGAGCCATGAATTGCAACAAAGAACGGCTCATGCATGTACCAACACTTGCTCACGAGACTCCTCTTTTCATCTGTGTTTCTCAATTGCCATCTAATCCCAAATTCAAACTATGATTCATAAACTCGTATCATTCCTAAATCTCAATCAAACCTGATAATACTCATACCCACTCTTAATTTCTTGTTGCTTTCCCTATTACCACCTAATCTTGGCAGAATCACGCGTTCTTCACCTTCTCAGATTCACTTTCATGAGTCCCCTATCATTCCATCTCCTCATACGCTTCTTCTAATTCATCTAATTCTTCTCCGCGTCTTCAATCTCCACCAATCCATATCTCAGCTCGAGCAACACTAATCGAACCCAAGTTATCTTACAATCTTCTCCCGAATCAAACCCTACTTCTCCTCCAACAGCTAGACAAATTCAGTAGAAACCCGAGTTTCACCATCTCAGATTCAATTCAGTCTTCTTCTCCAATCACCGCATGACCTCAGATCCTCGATGCGCCATCACTTGAGCAACATAAAACCCTATTCTACGAATTCCAAAGCAACCCCATCAGAATCTATTTCTTCCTTGGCAGCCATTTTTTCTCTTTCTGTGTTGATTTCGGAGTGAGGCTCGAAATGAAAAGAGAATCATTTCTCTTAATATTAAAGCAGTAATGATAAGAAATGATAAAGGCACCAAAGATATGATCCAGCCACCAGTGACATCCCTTAGGGTTTGACTTCCCCTTATCCTTGGCCGAGCTCCCATTAGCACTTGCTCGTGAAATGATCATTGTGCCCTTTACGCTCAAATTGGGTGATTTCTCCATCTTTTCGTCGGTGCGACTCCAGTACCTAATAACTCAAAAACACACGTAAAGTACATAATTCACCAGAAAAAATATCAAAGAAAGCGTAACTACTAGATAGTAAATTAGGTGTTTTAGACACCCTATCGGATTCCCCCACACTTAGACTTTGCTAGTCCTCGAGCAAATCAAACAAAATAATTCTAAAATACATACAACTCCGTGTCGTCGAGGCTACGGTCACTTTTAGCATAAATAACAAGCCTTTAAACCCCTAGGTGTCCCTAGTGGACGAGTTATAGTCTCGTGAGGGTTTACTAGAGATATACCCACAAAACCTATTTCCAACTTACTAGTTCTCCGTAATGATAGTATCCAACGCGCTTAGAAGACATAGAGATTCGCACACTAGTCATAAGAAGTTAGACACATAAATGAACACAATCTCATTCTTAAAAGTTGAGAGAGAAATAACCATCCCTTCGACAAAAATTCGGGTTCGAAGTGATCGAAAGTCTCGACTCTGCCTCACAAGAAAGGGTTTTATGATATTGCTCTCAATAATACACGACTTTTTATGGGTCACACATGTGTCCGTGTATGAATGAAGAGAGAATCCTGCGACACGTTGAATGGTAGGAAGGTAGAAACCCTCCGAATTGTTTTAAAAACCCACATCTTTTATAATTTTTTGAAAAACCATTTTTCTGACGATCTCTACGAAAGGAAATCGACCACTTAACGAAGGTGGGAATATGCTTACTTACCTCGTTATCCGTTCGACGTGCAGCTAGCACCACTCTCACAACATCCATAGAAACATCTTCGGTCTTCAATCGGTGTCTTCATCTTCGTCTTTGGTCTTCAACTCTTGAACTTCGTAGAATCTCGACAATGTGATTCTTTCCTCAAATTCCTTATTGCTTGAAACTTCTTATAGATATTCCTTCTTTCCCTTGGCTTTATTGAAAGAATACAAAACTAAAAAACGAACTATACAAACCCAAAATATGATACAATAAATTTTTCTTGTCTCTTTTTCTTTTTTTTCTTTTTTTTTCCTTTTCTTTTTTTTTCATATATATATATATATTTTTTTTTATGAGACAAGAAAAATAAATACAAAACAAAATAATAAAAAATATTAACGAACTTAAAAAATTTCCTTGTCTTTTTCTTCTTTTTTTTTCTTTTTTTTTCATTTTTTTTTTTTTTTTGAGAGAGAGAGAGAGAGAAATAAACACAAACTGAAAATAAGTACCATGGTATAAGTATTTTACCGCATGATTCTTCACAACTTGTATGTCTTGATATCACAAACCTCTCGAACTCTCATCTTTATAATCTTCGCTCTTGTACAATAGTCTTCAACTTATAAAAATTCACTCCTTGTATTGTTGCTTGTAAACCTTGAACTTTTTCAACTTTCCTTCAAATTCGTGATGCTCCTCTTGTTGATGATGATGGTGTTTCTATGGACCTGTTGGTGTAGAGAGAGATAAGGTGGATGGTGCTAACTGCGAACAAGATTACAAGTGGTATGTAAGTTAGCAATTCGATGTCACCAACATGATTGATAAAAATAACACTCAAGAGATCAAAATAGTGCTTCTATGGTGGGAGGTTGGACAGCTCACCATTTTGCCCGGAATTTATGTACGGTGACACACACTCTAAAAGCACAAATTTAGACAGGTACAAAGAATTGAAGGTTGGTGCCTCACATTATGTAACATGGGTAGTCTCACTATAGGGGACCACTCTTTAATGTCTAGAATTGATCTGCACCTTATTTGCCACTAATTGGCATGGTTAAATCCAACTTTAACTCTCATACAAGTAAGAAACCGATCATGTTCTCTGTCATCTCTAAGTTCAGTCACTATTATGAGAATTTCGATGTAATCTTAGCGATATGTATACTATGTGACTTTAAACTAACCACAAGTTGGAGTTTCCTTATTCACTATTTTACACAAAAGTTGAAAAATTTGAAAAATTTACAACGCAAATGCTTAACCACTCCCCCACACTTAAACTTTACATTGTCCTCAATGTAAATTGAATAAATCCAAAAGAAAGTCAAAGGCGGGAAATCATAAAACAAATATGCGAAAAGAAAAAGCTAAAAACAAGAAAAGAAAAATTAAAAGATAAGAGATACAAAACCTATGGGTTTCCTCCCATGTAGCGCTTGGTTTAAAGTCGTCAGCCCGACTATATCCTTGCAATATTCATTCCCCATATACCAACAATGAAAAGTTGAGGATCCTTTCATAGAACCTGTTTTGCAAACACTAGCTGTAGGATCAAAATATCGCGACATCAATACCTCGCGAGAGTAATAAACGACTACATTGCGAAGGCGTCGCAGGGGAGTAATTTAAATGATGCATCAGATGACGACAGCCAAGGCATGAGAAAATGTGAAGACTTGGCGAGATTTAGGAGTGTCGCGAAGGCAAACACTTACACACTTGCGATGCTTCGCGAGTTATTCCCGAAAATAAAGGACAACTTAGCTGTCATCCACTATGTAATACCCTATATAAAGGGTCGAGTAAATCTGTTGTGGGAGAGATCTTTTTGAATTGTTGAGCAAGATATTAGGAGAGAGAAACTTTGGAGTGATTGTAATTTCCTTAACTCTGTTCTAACTTTCTTTGTAAACATTTCAAGAAAATAATCAATAAAATCTATAGCAATTCATATTCAAAATGAGTTAATTGAATAGAATCTAGTAAGGGGTGTAGTGTGGGATTTCCTGCAACTACATATGCGCTAGAAACAGGGATTGAGTGAAGATCAACATTGTGATTTGGAAAATTTTGGAGTGCAAAGAGAAGAATTTCATACAATTTTTAGCAAATTATTGAAATTAAGAAATGGCTAGAAGAAGAGGAACATCAGAACAACCAACAACCGTAAGAAGAAGCAGGAGATTGGCTGGAGAAAGGAGAAATGAGGTAGGTGAACCCTCAAGAATAAACACAAGAAATGGAGAAGAAGGCCAAATTCAACCACCAACTCAACCAGCTCCAAATAGAATAATAGATTATGATAGGGTGAGTGTGCATACCTGGAGATCGGACTCATGGAGGAAAGAGAAGAAGTGCAACAATTGATAAATAATGGACAAGAGGAGAGAAATCGAGAAGAGATGGGAGAAGCGATTCGTGAAATGAAGAAATTACGGCATTAGAGGCATTGAGACAAACAATACATGAAGAAAGGCGATTAGAAGCAAGAGAACGCGCAAATTTAACAAGGCAAAACCACGAATTAAGGATGGAAAATAGGAGGTCAGTAAAATAGAAGATCGAGAAGTAATAACAGATCAAGATCAGGATCGATTAGAGAGGACGTGAGAAGAACATTACCTGCAGAAAATGTTAATGAAGAAAATTTGGAAAGAGAAATAGATTTTGGCGAAAGATATCGCGAAGAAAGAGAAGTAGTAGGAGATCGTTATATTCCACGTCCTGAAAATCTACAAAATGGTCAAAATGATGGAAATCAAGAAAATAGGCAGCGTCAAGGGCAGAATAATCCAGTTAATGAAGAAAATCAGGAAGAATGAAGAAGAATACTACATGAGAGAGAAACACGAAGGAAACAAAAGGAAATTGAAGATGACATTGAAAAGCATTATACTGAACAAGCGCGTCTAGCTCGCGAGAGGGAAAGATTGAGAGCAGAAATGGAAGAACGGGAATTCGAAGAGGCGATTCGGCAGAATAATCATGATAACCGAGAAAGGAGGCGCGAGCAAAATCGCAACAATGGAAATATCAACGAGGAATATGAAAGAATACAAAGAAGAACTGATAGACAGCCAAGAAGAGAAAATGACAGATATAATGGTGTGAGAATTCGTGAAAGAGATGAGGAGAAACTTCATGAGAGAAAGAAGAGAAGAGAACGATGAACGAGAAAATATAAGTAGACACGAACGGAGAAGGAGAGAGGCAGAATTAAAGAGGCCGATAAATTCAAATTTGAGGCAAATGAACAAATTACGAGAGAATTGGCGAGAGATGAGAGGAATATTGAACAAAGATAAGAGAAGGAGGAAGAAGGCGGTTAGATGAAGCTATCGCAGAGTGCTGCGAAAAATCCTTTACATTAGAAGTACGAATAGGAGGAATACCCCCAAAGTGCAACTTACCAGCATTAACCAGCATTTTTGATGGGTCAACTTGTGCAGTACAACACATCAAGGCTTATGTGAGATGTATGCTACAGTGGGAAAACCATGATGCTATACTGTGCAAATACTTTGCGTCAAGTTTAACAGGAGAAGCATTGAAATGGTTTGAGGGTTTACCAAGGAATACAATCACGTCATTCAACCATTTACAAGCTATATTCTTAGGGGCATATATAAGTAACAACTCTTCGCGACCTGGTATTGAAGATGTATTTGGACTAAAACAAAGAGTTGGCGAAAGCTTGAGACATTTGGTTGTAAGATGGAAGACAATGTGCAGCGAAATGGTGGACGGGTGGATGAAAGATACCTCATATTATCATTCATAAATGCTATGTTCGCAACCAACTTATTATATGTTCAAATTTTTGAGTCAAGAATACAATCACAATGGCCAGAGTTGAGAGAACTGCAAGAGGAATATATTGCTCTGGAAGAAAGACAAAATGAAGTGGAATCATGCCGATTCGCGAATACAAGTTCAAGTCTTTGCGAATGCAAGTTTATTACCCAGTTAATACGAGACGGTGGCGTGTACCTACGCAAGAGCAACAAGAAAAAGTGGTAGATGATGGACAGCCAAAGTTAGTAGCAATGGGAATCCGAGATCGGGAAGAGTTTGAAAGAGAAAGAAACTACTACAATCGTGGCGGCAATAACAAAATTCAGAGACTTGATTACCCGCAAAAAACCTATGGAAGTCAAAAACAGAATTATCATGGAGGGCAACGACGTCAAAGAGTAGTATGGGAAGAAATCAAGATGCCACCATTGAATACTAGTGTGGAGAAGATATGGGAAGCTATACTCTTGATGGAGAATATACTTGCACCATGAACATGGGAATGAACCGCCACCAGGTGATAGAAGTCACGAGTCTGCTCTTACCATCATTTTCATGGACATACGACAAATGACTGTAGAAACATCAAAAGAATTATCCTTAGAATGATTGATCAAGGAAAGTGAATCACTTTCTAAAAAATGAAGAAAAAGTTCAACATTTCTGCCGCCACCATCAAAGGGAAAAGAAGCGTTAAGTAATAGAAGTTGGAACAAAAGCTAAAAATTTATTTTGCAACTCCATTGTTCACTCATATCGCACAATTGAAGATTTTCACGATAATGTACTCGGTAGGGTTTTTGCGAGGATGTTGATGATAAATAAATAATGAATATTGCGAGGACGTCATAATTAAAAGAGTGGCGATTCAGATTATTTCTTTCTCGGCGAAGAAATACCCAAAGGTAGAGAAGTACATGATAGCCCATTGGTTGTGAAAGCTGGAAATTAATCCAAAACCATTCTTTTGCGAAGATGATGAAGCGAAGAAAATTGTTGGGCAATCAACAGAATATTAATTGATCTTGGGAGTTCGGTGAACATTCTTTTCTACCATACGTATAAGACCATCAGTGTATAAAGTTTCCCCATCCTAGCGGTGTTGGAATTATAAAGGGAGACTGGATGGAAGGGCAAAGATGTTACGAGGTTGATGTAGAAAGCTGTGAAGAGAGGACTGCAAAAAAGAAGGGATGGAAGAAGAATATAAGAGAGGAACAAAGAAAAGAAAGATTGATGGTAGATAACATAAATATAAGGAGAGAAGATACATTGCGAGATGAAGGCATGAAGGCGGTTAGAAAGTTATGATGAAAAAGAGCTATTAAGAGATTTAAATGATGCGAGAGGCGAGAGAGGCGGGAGTAAAAGGTGTAAGAAGTGAATAGTTGCGAGAAGCAACAAAGATTTAGTGACGAAGGCATGTCAAGGATAAAAGAAGAAATAGTAGATGAAGAAAAATTCCGCGAGAATCTCGCGATCAAGAATGTATGAAAATCCGATTGAAGAGTTGAAATGAGATTATTACAAACAAAGCAAAATTGTGCGATAGCATCGCAAACAAAATAACATGAGATTATCAAAAATGAATGATTAATTGAATTCACAAAAATGAATGAGTGGGTGAATGGGACGAACCTTTATGACATACACCCTAGTTCGCGAATGATACTTCGCAAGAGGCAAATGTAAGACCTAAAGTGTGTCATACAAGGGGTATCTCTTGACATGGCTCGGGGGAAGGTTACACCCGCTCCGAAGCCTGAGTCATGGAAATTTGGGGCCCATGAAAGCCTATCCGGAGAGATACCTTGGATTTCCAACTATATATAAGGTTATACCACAGGTTGGACGCCCGAGGGTCTCTTCCAAGGAGTCGGTGTATGCTCAAGGCGCAGAGGTACACGGTTGAGCCAAGAGTGCCAGGGCATTTGAAGTGTCTCGTCCATTCTTGGAAAGTCTTGGTATACGTTGCACTCGCCCGAAGAAAACTCCACTTAGGGTGCGGTCTCGTAACCATAAACCATATAGGTATAATGGATAAGAGGGTCGAAAACAACTAGTTATTGTTAAGACCGGATAGGAGGAGCTAGTCTTGTATGGCCGATGTACGCCTCCTTGAAGGGGCAACCGGGGAGAAGATAAGGCGACACCCTCCATTAGGGAGCTGATAAGTGTCAAAAGACGCAAATGTCATGAGGCTTTATTTTAGCAAGGAAATTAAGACTTGTCATATTTGTGCAATGATCTGAAGAGGCAAAAATACTAACATGAAGGTAAGGCGAGATCAATGGGTTTTTACATGAAAATGTGAAGACGTCTGCGATATCGTCGCAAAGACGACAATGTCATGGGATTTTATATTCGCTAGAATATTTAAACTTATCATATTGTCGCAAATAAAACATCTATGAGAGGCAAAAATACTTATGAAACGATAAGACAAGGTCAATGGGTCATTGCATGAAAATGTAAAAGACGTCCTGCGACTTTGTCGCAATGAGGGGTAAGCAAGTAAGACCTTTAATTAGGAAGGCAAAATAAGACCGCACAAGAAATGTTAAGGCAAGATCAATAGATTTCTTCATTTATGAAGATATCCTGCGATCTTGTCGCAATGATAAATTTTAAAATAAATCTCTCATTTGCAAATAAATAACAGAGGCAAGTATGGGAATGCATGTGATGAAATTTTGTTATTTATCTTCATATGATAGATTTATGCATAAAGGAAATGAGAAAATAAAGGATAAATTTACAAAGGTTGAATTCATATTTAGTAATCCAAGAAATTTACATTGAAGGTTTATAGAAATGGAAGATTAAAAGGATATATATACAGATATTATAAGAAATAAAAGAAGAAAAGGAAGTTATTTCTTGGAACATTCTTCTTCTTTATCAGATTCTTCGATTTCATCATTCTTCTCGCCAGACTCTTCTTCTTCACTAGCTTCACTATCGGAGACATCCGAAAAAGGTGTATCTTCAGGAATATCCTCGCGAAGACAAGGGTATGAACTAAGAGGAATCTTATGATCATTGCAAACTGTCTCAATAGTTTGATTTTGTGGTTAATCGCATAATTGTTGAAGTTCGCTCACGTATCTTGCGATTGTTTCTTCAACTTAAAATATTTGTTGTTGCGAAGAGAAAAGTCTTGTGCGAGTTGTCCTTTTTCAGACTCAAGTTCTTCAATCCTTGTTTGAAGTCTTTTCTCGGATTCTGCAAAACATATGATATTGAATTAACAATTCAATAATAATACTACAGAAGTAAGGAGCAGTAAAGTATAATAAACAACCTTCTCTGTCAGATATCATATCTTTAACCAAGGCAGTATGATCGGCATGAAGACTAACATCAACACCTAAATTATTTCTGGCGTTGTCTAAAACCTTCGCGGCCCAAGCAAATTCATCATTATTATTTATAACAAGAAGTGAACGAATTTGATCTTCTCGCTCGTTAAGTATGGTATTCTGGCGAAGTAATTCATCTCGTTCAATTTGTACTTCGAGAAGAGATTTTTGAAATTCTGCTAATGCCTTTGCACCATTGTTAGTAATGCGATCTTTCTCATCTATAAGATCACTAATTTTCTTCCTTAAAGTTTTGTTTTTCTTACGAGAATCAAGGTGCATTTGTTTAAATTGGTTGGCTAAATTTAAACTGGATCTATGTTCAATCTCTAAGAGGCGATATTTGGTTTGAAGTTCATTTAATGGAAGGGAGATTATTTTGCTTGACGAACTACTTAAAGATTCATTGAGATGAGTGAGAAGAACATCGTTATCCATAGGCTCGGGAAATAAGTGGAGAAGAATGGCTTCTTCAGAGAGATTATAAATGTCTGCGAAAATAATAAATAAGGCAAAGAAAAGCAGATGACAAATTAAAGATGATTTGAAGAGTAAAAAAATTATGTACCATAAAGTTGTTGATTTGCATTTTGAAGAGTAGATATTTTGTTCATCTGAGAAGTAGACTCAACTTCCAATTGTCGAACTTTCTTGTGAGACGTCGCCACTTCAGTTTCTAATTCTTGGACTTTCTCTTTGAGTTGGAGATTTTTCTTTTCAAGATTGTTGCGTCTTTTCTCGAGGTCCAGAGGCAACAACAAAGGAAGCTCTCAGATGAAAATAAAAAAATGATTAAAATAGAGCTTATGATCGAAGTCACAAAGAAACAAAGGAATATAAACATACCAAAGCGTTGAGAGCATTTAAAAAGCTAGAAGTCAGCATTCGGGAAACTCATGAAAGGAATCATTATCCTCTAACAATGGAGCATCGCAAATTTTAGTGAGAGCTTCGCAGGTAGCGGATATATGATCATCTCCTAATCCTTGCATAGAATCAGAGAAGATACCAGACAACTGCGCCATAGCAGAGGTGGTGAGTGATTCTCCTTCGCAGAGGAAGTACCAATCTCATTTTCATATTCTTCAGAGTTCTCGCCGGTCTGGGAATTAGAATGAGAAGGAGATTGGAATTTCCGTTTTTTAGAAGATGGACCAGAAGATTTATTCTTGCGAGAGATGATTTTATTCTTTCCTTTAACCTTCGCAGCTGCAACTCCTTCAACTTCAACCTTCGAACACGAATAAAGATAAGAAACAGAGGCAACAATATTGTTTAAAATAACAAAAGAAAATGTTTCTTACTTCATCCGTGATCGATCGGAATATCGCCGTGGTACTCGCCTTTGGATTTCTTTCATAGCTCTTCCTCGGTTGTCAACTTTGAAAATTTTGTAAATACAGTAAATGTAAGAAGAAGGGAATATCGCAAAAGTAAAGCCTGAAATAAGAAATATACCTCTTTTGTCTTCTCGGACCATTTAAATTCCCAAGGATGATAGTTTGCGAGATTTGCAGGGAGTGCATGTGAGCCTGCGATATAAGGTCCACTTAGAAAAAGAGGGACAACCCACCACTTTTCATCTTTGGAGTGGCGAGGGTATTATTTTTACCCGAATGCCGATCAATATCTTGCATAAGCGGTTTGTCGGCATCAACGTTATCATTCTTCTTCGATCGAGCACCCAGTGAGATTTATCATTTCTCATATTTATAAGCGAGTAATTCGCAAAGAAGTTGTCCACGGTATACTTCTCGGCCAACTATTTGTAAATTTGCAAAGCGAGGATCCCACGACATTATCGGGATATAAAGATCCTTTACCGGCGCCACGATTGGAGAATTCAAGCATTAGACGGATGCGATCGCCACTTAATTGATAAATAGCTCATGAAAACTTTCGTGAGCAAGGATTTCATAGAATAATGGTATCTCGGGATCGTATAGAGGAATGGGGAGTCCTGCGAGGAGTTGACCTAGCGAGACTATGATTTTATGATCATCACATTGATGATCAGAAAATAATTTTGCAGAAAGTATAGATGAAGATCCTAGATCAGGAATGGTTGATAAGGTGAAACCCTTTTCTTGTAACATCTTTTGAACTTCATTGAAAAGGGGTGTGTATGTACGACCAAGTGAAGCCATTATTAGAGTATGGGAATGAAGGGAGAAATGAAAATCAAGAGATAGAAAAAAGGATTTACAATAGCAGAAGCACAAATTGCGGAGAAAGGAAGCTGAAGGAAAGTTGCAGAGAGAAAATAAAAGAGAAGAAGAAAGGTGAGAAAACTATACATAGAGGGAAGAATTCTCGAGAATACAAAACGCATTTAATGCGAGATGGGACGTGAATGGTCAAGAATAAACGGTTGAAAGAGACGTGTCAAAGAAGGAGTGGAAGAAGAAATATACGAAATAAATTAGGTGTAAAAATATGGGATTGTGCTAGATAAGGATGAGCCATTGCGGCATTTCAAAATGTTAATTCTCATGACATTCTCTACGCCCTGAGAGAAGACATGAGAAGAGGCAAGATGTAGGATCGAATATCACGACATCAATACCTCGCGAGAGTAATAAACGACTACATTGCGAAGGCGTCGCAGGGGAGTAATTTAAATGACGCATCAGATGACGATAGCCAAGGCATGAGAAAAATGTGAAGACTTGGCGAGATTTAGGAGTGTCGCGAAGGCAAACACTTACACACTTGCGATACTTCGCGAGTTATTCCCGAAAATAAAGGACGACTTATTTTGTCATCCACTATGTAATACCCTATATAAAGGGTCGAGTAAGTCTGTTGTGGGAGAGGTCTTTTTGAATTGTTGAGCAAGATATTAGGAGAGAGAAACTTTGGAGTGATTGTAATTTCCTTAACTCTGTTCTAACTTTCTTTGTAAACATTTCAAGAAAATAATCAATAAAATCTATAGCAATTCATATTCAAAATGAGTTAATTGAATAGAATCTAGTAAGGGGTGTAGTGTGGGATTTCCTGCAACTACACTAGCTTCACAAAAATATTAGTAATATAAAACAGAAACGAAGCTATTTGCCGATAAAAGCTTCCCCCACACTTATTCGTGTCCACACTTGGAAGTGTATAAAGAATATAGAAGTCGGGTACTTCCTCGGTTTCTTGGTCCAAAACCTGCATAGTATGAGAATCAAGTATCTCTAATGATGGAAAACGAGAAACAAAGTCATTCAACAATATTCTCGAAGCACATACATTCAAACCAATAAGAGGTAAAGGAGAAGAAACAATAGGCAAAGGGTTAGATAAACCTTGCACAATCTCTTGTATCATGGAATACTCTTCATCCTTGAAAAACTCAAGTGAATTATTCACCTCATGTATATCATGGTCCTCTATCAAACCTTGCAACCATTCTTCATCCGTTTCTGCCATAACCAAAGTATCGACATAAACATCATCATTACAATCATTTGCAAGCTCAATTGGGTCTTCCACAATATTGGTCAAACCGGTTTCATTCTCAACATACTCCTCTTTATTGTAAGGCACATACTCTTTTGCGGATCCAAATTTTATTATAAAAAACTTTTCTAGAACACTCGAAAATGCATCATCCTCAAGCTCCACCCTTTGAATAGGCTCTTGATCATTATTAAGATCAATGCTTGAGTAATCTACACCAATCCAAAAAGACTCCTCGAGCAACACTAATCGAACCCAGTTTATCTTACAATCTTTTCCCGAATCAAACCCTACTTCTCCTCCAACAGCTAGACAAATTCAGTAGAAACCCTAGTTTCACCATCTCAGATTCAATTCAGTCTTCTTCTCAATCACTGCATCAGCCTCAGATCCTCGACTTCTGCCATCACTTGAGCAACATAAAACCCTATTCTCTGAATTCCAAAGCAACCCCATCAGAATCTATTTCTTCCTTGGCAGCCATTTTTTCTCTCTTCTCTGTGTTGATTTCAGGTGAGGCTCGAAATGAAAAGAGAATCATTTCTCTTAATATTAAAGCCTGGTAATGATAAGAAATGATAAAGGCACCAAAGCATATGATACTGGCCACCACAGTGACATCCCTTAGAGTTTGACTTCCCCTTATCCTTGGCCGAGCTCCCATTAGCACTTGCTCGTGAAATGATCATTGTGCCCTTTACGCTCAAATTGGGTGATTTCTCCATCTTTTCGTTCGTGCGACTCCAGAGTACCTAATAACTCAAAAACACACGTAAAGTACATAATTCACCGGAAAAATAGCAAAAGAAAGCGTAACTACTAGATAGTAAATTAGGTGTTTTAGACACCTATCGGTGAGTCACTCTATTAGATGGTGGTCGAACAAGATCCGGGCGAGTCACTTTATCAGGAAAGTGGTACATGTCGATCATGATATGTTGGAGAATCCGCGCTTTTGGTCATCCTCTGGAGCTGTTTGAACGCTTATCTACAACAACATATGCCACGATAGAAAGAACCGGGCTGCCGCCAGAATGAAGAGCCTCATAATGTTTGTAGGGGCACATATCTCACCATGACAGACGATACAACCTTGACCTTTATGTAAGCGGTTCCTCAAGTAGCAAGAGAAAAACCACCGAGATACAACATCCTGCGCGTACATCAACTCCAATTCCAGTACCACATGCACGACTCCCACAATGATGAAACAATATCCAAAATATTCCATATCGGCTCGACAACAACCACTACGAACAAACCATGTAAACCACACTTGGGGTCGAGGCTCGGCATGAAGTTCCTTCACCGTCGATCAAGGAATTCTTCAACATGAGAGAGATGGTCGATCAAGAAGCATGGAATTCGCAAGGGTAAATCGAATCAAGAGGGAAACACTTCAACGCTCCCTCTAGCGGAAAGCTGCTTCAATGGTTTATTCAAGAGCCGCCTCAACGCTCTCTCTCGGGACCTACGTTCGCTTCGTAATCCTTCTTCAACACTCTCTCCAGATCCACCTCAACGTTCGCACCAGAAACCACTTTAACATCCTCTCGAGCCGTTTCAACACTCAAGTTGTATCAATAATCTGCGCTCCGGTCAAGTTATCTTTGATGTACTCATTGCTCAACATACGTCTCATCCATCCTTCATGAGGGCCAGCGGAGCATGAAAAACCTTGAAGTCGATAGGAGAAGGGTTATCTCGCGGAACGGATATTTTCATATAGTTGAAAGGGCACGGTGAACAACTCATCATCAATGTTCGGCATATCTTTGAAGAGGCTGTCAACACCTCGACTTGGCTTTGACATTATCCCAGAGAAGACATCTCAACAGAGTTCTTTTCTTCATTCTACAATAAAAACATGAGTCAGTACTTGTATAAAAACGCGTGAGATGTGTAGTCACACACGACAGAACACACATTCACGTTGGAGTACACAAGGCCGGTATTGGTTCCAAACACCGGTGTTGCTCAAGTTTCAAGTCCGGTGTTGATCAAGTCATAAGTCCGGTATTGCTCAAGTTTCAAGTCCGGTGTTGCTCAAGTCTCAAGTCTAGTATTGATCAAGTCACAAGTCCGGTATTGCTCAAGTTTCAAGTCCGGTGTTGATCAAGTCACAAGTCCGGTATTGCTCAAGTGTCAAGTCCGGTATTGCTCAAGTTTCAAGTTCGGTTTTGATCAAGTCACAAGTCCGGTATTGATCAAGTCACAAGTCCGGTATTGCTCAAGTTTCAAGTCTGGTATTGATCAAAGTCACAAGGTGGTATTCGAATAAAACAGGCACATCAAGCCCACATTCGATCAGCAAAGTATCCCCACGAACGAAATAGGCTTGGTCCATCGAAGCGTTGTGCAAGGCCCAGGCATCATGCTAG
Organism: Papaver armeniacum; assembly: GCA_023531295.1. Lineage (NCBI taxonomy): Eukaryota > Viridiplantae > Streptophyta > Magnoliopsida > Ranunculales > Papaveraceae > Papaver > Papaver armeniacum. The sequence goes on from JAJJWW010015217.1 coordinate 47,632, forward strand.
GGGAACACTCGCTGGACGCCTCTTGAACGTGACATGCTCCACTGACGGGATGACCCGTCTCTCCTGGTAACATCTAACTTTGTCTCATAAGCTTTGTCTTTAACTGTCACCATCTCATGCCTACCCCACAATGGTGTAACCATTACGTGCTAGGCAGGGGACTTAATGTTGGTGGATTTTCATTTAAGGTTAAAATTTTAAAAACCGAGAAAATTATGCGCTAACATCTTGTAAAAGATAAAGCCATTAATAAGTGTTGAATACTTCTTCACTTTACTAATTCACCTAGAATGGAGCATGTGACAACAATCCCATTCTGTGAATTAAATACACGAAATTCATCCAGGTTGGAGCATGTAGCAACAATCCCATATACCTGTGAATTTATAGCATTATTAATTAATCGTAAAGCGGCCTTGTATTTTCTGTACTCATTATCGGTGCGGCATGACGGGCGAGTGTTGCTCTCGTTGAGCAACACGAACCTCCAAGCATTATAATGAAAGCATGTACGAAATACCCGTACAAGATGCAACTCTCGGTGTGTTATACTAGCCCGATTGAGCAACTCTCGGTGTGTTATACTAGCCCGATTGAGCATCCGGACTGTCCGTATCAGTCTGGAAATGATCTCGATCATCCAACTTCACCAAGCATGATTGGATGGCCCAGATCAATTCCATAACCCCAAGCGGGTATGGAATATTCGTGTTTAGAACCAACGCGGACCCCGCATGGTCGGCCTCCCCCAAAAGATTGGCATAGCTTGCCAAAACATCCAAACCAGAGCGGTATGGGCGGAAAACCCTAAATTAGGGTTTGTGGCACATTACATGTGTCACATACGGTCTCAACCATCCATCTTCACGGTATAGATGGAGGGTGTAGATGTAGATTCAAAAGGCCCGAGCATGTGAACACAATCACCGTGGGCCGCCTACATACCTGACCAATCGGTCGGGACCAACCATGGTTGGTCATCCCAATTAAATGCCTTGAATGGAGCATGACGCACGGCCACAGAAACCCAAAATTATGGTCTTATGAGCATCACGGCGTTCATCTTCTCCGGCACGAATGGAGGGTCCAAGATTAGATTAAGCAGTCGGTCATACCAACATGACCACCGTGGACCCATCTATCCCCTCACCTGGTCGGCCAAGGCATACCATGCACAGGTTATCCCCAAATCGTCCACCCAAACTAGCGTGGTTACACTTCCCAATTGCAAACTAATCTCGACCACTCAACGTCGCGAGGACGATTTGAGTGGCTTAGATCACGTTTTTCGTGGGACGATCAGTATAGGCGTGAACACCCAGCCTATCACCTACACGCCAGACCGATTGGCCAAGACCAGGCCAAGATTGATCATCTTGGAACGCGTGCACTGAAGTTGGCACGATGCGCTTTTTTGTTTGCACTCGTTTTACGTCATGGCCAGTCTCGACCACTCGACTTTCACGGACTAATTAAGTGGTCCATATCACTTTCGTGAGATAATGGGGTATGGGCGCCTACACCGTCATGCCGCTCTACACGCATGTACGATCGGCCTGGCCAAAATCGTATCCCAAGCTTGATTCGCCCAGATCAAGAGGGATGCTTGGGCACCTCTTCTAAAACCCTAATTCCATCAACGGCGCGAGATGAGTGTCTCAAAGATCATCTCGTACGTCCAGCTTCTTTCACCTTGGTTATACAACCACAGTCGGAGGAGTTAATTGGTCGATAAGGCGTCTTGGTGATCACCACCCGTCACTTTACCACACCATGATGCAGTACCTGCATAAATACACACGATACTTTACAAGTATCGACCTCCTGAATAACGCAGTTATTCAATTTAGCATTACATGCTACTTTCTGTAGGTCCCATGATCCACACACTCGAGACATCAATCGTGTCACAAACTAGGGGATACATACTGGGGTATTGGTCTGGCGGTTTACAGCGCGCAACGCGCCATCACAAGAACGTGTCGGGAAGTCATGGACGGTTAGTGATGATGGGAGAAGTGGGCAAGGCGGTCGTGTGACACTAACACACGACTCCCCTACTCCGTCACTCCACTTTCTCCACTTCCCGCGAGATACGAAGGTTAGGATAAAAGACTTGTATAAATAAGTTCTCCTACCTATTTTCCAAACACGAGAAACAAGACAAGTCCAGGACAACGAGGCAAGTGTTGATACAATCGTATTCAAACACCGGGCCGAGTAGCTTACACCCGCAAGCGGTTCAGCCTTCCGATACAAGTCATTCATAGCCAACATCTTCACATTCTCAACACCTTCTTCGCTTCCCTCCCTAAGATCAACCCCATCTCCTTCACTTTGTGACCGAAACAAATCTGGGCAGCCATTTCTTGGTTTAGGCCGGACTTGCACGATTGATCTCTCGAATCTACAAGCACTCACCTTATGACTGATGCATTTGTTTAAGGTTTAGACTCATTTCTCATCCCACACCCCAAATTACCAAAACCGGCAGAAATAGTTTTCACCCATAAACACTGTAAATGGTTGAAATATGTTATAGTATTCTTTGTAAAGCCTTCAAACCATTTCAAGGCTTATCTTTGGTAAACTTGATGCAAAGTATTTGCACAATATAGCATCATGGTTTTCCCATTGTAGCATACATCTCAAATAAGCTTTGATGTGTTATATTGTTGAGTTGTTCCATCAAAAATCTTTGGTTAATGCGGGTAAATTGCACTTTGGGGTATTCTCTAATTGTACTTCTGTGTGAATGGGATTTTCAGACTTCTTCTATAGCTTCATCCAATTGTCTCACGCTTCCTTCTTTTTTACTATTTAATATTCCTCTCATTTCCGCTAGCTCTTTCAAAATTTGTTCATTTACACTAGAATTTACTTCCATTGATCTTTTTAACTCCGAGCTCCTTCTTCCTACGTTCATATCTGTTTTGATTCTCTTGATCATCATTTTCTTCTCGTCTTTCTCTGCGATCTTCTCTTTCATTTCTTTCATGAATTCACACACCATTATATCTCTTATTTTCTCCTCTTTGCCGTTTTTCAGTTCTCCTTAGTACTCTATCGTATTCTTCATTGATATTACCATTATTGCGATTTCGCTCACACCTTCTTTCTCGATTATCATGATTTTTCTGGCGAATTGCCTATTGTAGCTCTTTTTCTTCCATTTCTGCTCTTAGTCTTTCCCTCTCGCGAGCTAGATGTGCTTGTTCAAGTATAGTGTCTTTCAATTTCGTCCTCAATTACTCGGTGATTTCTTTGTACTTCTCACCCATGTAATATTCTCCTTCCTTCTTCCTGATTTTCTTCGCCATCTTGATTATTTCGCCCTCGACGGTGTCTATTTCTCTGATTTCCATCGTTTTGCCCATCTTGAAGAGTTTCACCATGTTGGATATAACGATCTTCCCTTACTTCTCTTCTTTCACGACGTTCCTCATCTGGATTTTGTACTTCCTCTCGAGTTTCTTCATTAGCATTTTCTCTGTGCACATTTCGTCTTATTTCTCCCCTTCATCGATGTTGATCTTGTAGTGCTTCTTGACCTTCTATTTTGTAATCTCATGTTTTCCATCCTTAGCTCATGATTTTTCCTTGTTAGATTTGCATGTTCTTCTGCTTCTAACCGCCTTTCTTCATGTATTGTTTGCCTCAATGCCTCTAACGCTGCAATCTCTTCATTTCCATGAATTATTCCTACGATTACTTCTTGGTCTCTCTCCTCTTGTCCATTACCTCCTAATTGCTGTTCTTCTCCCGTTTCATCTACAGAATATGATCGCCAAGTATGTACGCTCACTCTGTCATAATCCACAGTTCTATTTTGTATCGGTGTATGCTGAATTGGCGATTGAACCCGATTTTCTCCATTGTTTCTGTTGTTTGCTCTTGAAGATTCCTCCATTTTATTTCATCCTTCTCCAGCAAGTCTCCTACTCCTTCTAACATTTGTTGGTTGTTTTGATGCATGTCTTCTTCTAGCCATTCTTCAATCTTAACGAGTTGTTGAAAATTATATGAAATTCTTTATCTACTACTTCAAATTCTTCCAAATCACAATATCAATCTTCACTAATCCCTGTTTCTAGCGCCATTATGTAGTTGCAGGAAATCCTACAATACACCCCTCACAAGAATTCATAGTAATCGATCCAATTTTAAGATCAACAATCACACTTTTATTAATTGGATATGGAAATTTTACAAGAAATAGATGAAATCAAGAATACAATGACAACTCTAGACTTTCTCTCTCCTCACTCTCAAAAAGATCTCTCCTCCCTTAAGCTTGTTCGACTCTTTATATAGGACACTACATAGTGGATGACAGCTAAGCTGTCCTTTATTTTCGGATCTGACTTGCGACATTCTAGCAAGTGTACATATGTTAAATCTCGTAACACTTTTAAATCTCGCTAGATCTTCACATATTTCTCGTACTCAGGCTGTCGTCATTCGTTGCGTCATTTTTATTACCAATCTGCGATATCTTCGCAGTGTGTCGTTCATGGATTTCGCAAGGGTCTTGGTGTTGCGATATTCAGATCCTACACCTTCGCAGCTTTGCACATCTTCAGTTGTTGTGCTATTTTCAAGCTCTCTTACCGTCTGCATAGCCATCTGGATACTTTGCACTTTGCGCTTCTTAAGTTCGGCAATCACACTTGAACTTGCGCCGGCCAGAGGTGGAACATCGGTCTTTCTTCCATGCCACACGTCTCTTGCACCAATGAAAAGAATTTTTCAACATAGGCATGTGGTGTACTTGTCATTTTTAGCCTACGTAAACTTTTTCTTGCATACCAAGCACCATTGCTTGGCCATAACTGACATCTCAGTCTATCTTTCATGTCATTCCATGACATAGAAATTTGCATAACCAACAACTTCATCTTCTTGCAGCATAGTTCTCCACCAAACCTTTGCATCACCACCAAGGTAATTTCCCGCGAGAGTTACTTTTTGTCCTTCCCAGTTCCATTCGCCTCAAAGTATGCCTCAACGTCATACAAGAAATTCTCAATTTCTCTAGCATTTACGGAACACACGTAAATTCTTGGCTCGGAGACTCGATTAGAGCTTTCTCCATGCACATTTTCCACTAAAAACATGTCATTCTTGATTAACATATAATGCTTGCCACTTCCTCGGACATTTGTTTCACATGGCTTGTTAGTATGGTCTTTATGTCATTTATTGCACCTTCAATTGATCCCATGTATTGGTTTCGCAATTCAGAAGGGTTGCATCAGACACCTTGTCTTCTACAACACTTACCCTGCATATTTCTATGCGGGTCTTACCAAAAAAGGATTGGGTTATTTCGGTAAATACATTCAACCAACTCCAATCCTATTACCAATTAACATCCTAGAAGATATCAAAAAACCCTTATCACTAAGTTTTCGGCTTTTCGGGGTTCAGGATTCAGCCTGAACCAATCTGACGTTCTTCCTTCAAGTAGGTCTAGCCTGCCATTTTCTTCAGAAACAAGAGGATTTTCAATTCCATCTGCATTGAAGTCAATGGTTAGATCGCCAAGATCACCATACTCCTCAAGTTGATCAAACGTACCAGGTAGTTCTTCGTCGATCATCATGCCATTAGAACTCATTTCTAATGCAAAACTCTGAAAATGATCGCCACTTACTTGCTCACGGAAAATAGTTTTAGAGAGAAAGAAGTACTAGTGTATTATCCAACAAATACACTCGGCCCGTGTACCAACCACTGTTGTAATACCGTCTTGTCACACCTTCAAATGCCCTGCAAATTTTAAGGGAAAGTGTAACTTGACTGACCACAATGGTTCTGTGAATAAAGCTTCACCCAATTGCACTTCATCCTTATAAGTTTGTACCAATACAAGTGACTAACTCTTGAGGTTTATCGACGGAAGTCTTTAACCTTCATTCTCTTCTCAAAACTCATCAAATACACCCCATAATGCATTCAATCTTTTCCATACTTTACCAACAACAATCATCCAACCAAGAACACTTAGAACATGACATAATCAACTCATTTTATTGTATCAAAGGGAAAAAATACAAAACTTGCCCACTTGGGGACTTACACAGACTTGTTCACCTTTGAACCAAGCCTTAGTCTCACAAACACTCTCCTATTCACTCACATATGAAAACCTCGCTCTCACATATGCTCTCCTTGCAAGCCTGCCCGAATTTTCCCAGCCTTAGGACTATTTATACTCATGACTTTACTTGGCCAAACCGTGCATTAATCACATTACACACGCATGGGATAAATATCTGTCCCATAAAGCGATTCTGATGCCGACAATTGTGCTAAGCGGCGATTCTTATCCAACTCGCGCCAATCATCTAACACATGTTCTTTTGCAATTAGAACTCTTCTACCACACTTATAAACTCATTTATAACCGCTCCTCTTCATCTCGCATCATTGGCATGCTTGTGAAGCTCGTAACTAACTTGCAACCGCCACTTGAGATGTATTGTACCACTTGTTGTGGCATACGAGGATTCGCCTTACGCCAACGTTCATCCCTCTTGGCCCTGCATGCTTATCATTCTAAACTCATGCACGGACATTCCTTAAGCTTCAAATATCGATGCCAGATCCTTAAGATCACTCTAGTTGCTCATGCGTCATAGATGCTTCACTTCGCCAATTAGCTTGACAACAGTAATTCAACTCTTGCATTACCAACTTGTTTGCGTTATTCAAGCTTGGTCCAACCTTGAATATATACCATAGACCAACTCTTATTCTATTCTTCACTCTTACATCCTCCTTGAGCGTGGGCCAACTCAATTCCATGGATATGCATCGATGCCAACATTGCATGTTGCATCTGTCACTTTGGACATGTCTTGCCAATCCCTCAGTAAGCCTTATTGTGTCGGCCAATAAGCTTCATTACTTAGACAATGTGCTTTACAGTATAGCGCCACTCTTGCACTTCACTGGCCCTGCATGGTGCCGCTATCTTAGTGCTTGACGGTCTATACAGCATACCGCTATTATGGCTTGCATTGCACTATTATAGCTTACGTTGCGCTATTATGGCTTCGCATTGCACCACTACGGCGGATTACTGATTTGGCCTGTAACTATGTAACGCACAATCATTGTTCTTCACTTGCAGTACCGTCATACTAGGCCACTAATTTGGGACATGTTACTAGATGATAAAAAATGTCAATAGAATTCTAAAACATCTTATCCAACTATTTTCTTACTACTTATTTTACCCCTGATTAATTAGCATTAATTAATCGTATTAGATGTTTTATATATGGGATCAACTAATGTTAAATCGATCTTCAAAACATCAAACAACTGAAATTTTTTGATTTTTTTTTCCGAAAAAAACTACCCAGAATCGGTTTACATTCATGCACTCGTAAACCGATTCTGGGTTGGTGTTTTCGAAATTAACGGAGGACTTCCAGAATCGGTTGATGTATACACAAATAAAAACCGATTCCAATAATCGGATTTTTGGACATCCCTTATAAACCGATTTTTACCTTTTTTAAGATTTTTTTTTTTCATTCGTTTCGTATCTACTCCTTTTCGTAGGAAACACGGATGCATTTAGCACATGCATCAAGCTTGTAAACCCTAGACGACCCTAGTGGACGAGTTATAATCTCGTGAGAGTTTACATAGAGATCTACCCACAAAACCTACACAAAAACTTCTAAAACCATCAATCTTCGTCAGAGGAATCTGAGTCCGATTCACCCACCATGAAGTCCAGGGAATACTCCTGAATTTCGGATACCATGAAGTGATAGCTTGCGCCAAATGTGAATGCTTCCCCCTTTTCTTCCAAGTAGGGCGCTTTCACGACTTGGTGCTACAAAAACATGACACAAACTTACTTTGTTAGTGGTGTTTAATTGGATGATCAAACCACGTGGATTACGTAAAATAAACCACAAAAACACTAACAAATTGTTCAATGGACAAGCTAAAGTGGCTAGCGTTCAAAATCCGATGTTGGATAGATAAATATCCACAATGTCTAGTTAGTTGGATAGAGTAGGAGCAGATTTTGGCATTAGAATTAGGTTTTGATTTTAGTATTTAGGACAATTCCTATGACAATGTACAAACCAAACTTTTGTTGAGCATGATTTGTGCACTATAGAAAAAAAAATGGGCGATTGACGAGTCAATGGCAGGGACGAAGTGTTGTATTTGAGCGTTTGAAGGACAAACGGCGCGCGTGTAGGAGAAACGATGCGTGTGTACACAGCAGATTGTTATTGTTTTCACAAGGAAAAAACTTGTAAAGATCACCTCTTAACCTACACAGAGACGTATCTATAATCATATATGTATTAAAGCTTCACCCAGCTGAACTCTCGGTATTCTACATATATGTACTAGAGCTTCACCCAGCTGAACTCTCGGTATTCTATATATACGTACTAGAGCTTCACCCAGCTGACCTCTCGGTATTCTATATATGTTTATAAATATATATTCCTGACCCGACATCAGAATTATAGATTCGTACTTCTACACATCATATTCCGCAAGAGAATTGAGAATGTGTATCCTGCTAATGGCCATACTGGCCTTCAATATGCCTGCAAGATTTTAAAGCTTCACCCAGCTGAACTCTCATTATTTTATGCACGGCCATATAAATTGTTATGCATTGATCAGTCTATAGTGATGCAGCAAATATAAATATTAAGAATAAGCTACTACGCTATTATGAATTACCAGAGCATAATATTTGGAATATTACTTTGAGTCGCAGAACTTCCATGGTTGAATTCCTCGAATATGTTCTGTATGCTACAATCGAAGTGCCAACGCCAACATGGCCACACTCTATAGCCAGGCTAATCTGAATGGGTCTCATAACCTAGCCACGTACACCAACTTCCTAGCTATCCAACTAGCTAATCATGTCAAAACCTCATTGTCTTCCTAGCTAGCCAACTAGATAATCAGGCTATGGCCTCCTTGTCTTCAAGCTTGGCCACGGCCTCTTTGGCTCCCAGTCTGGCCTAGCCTAGCTTCCGAGCTAGTAGTCAGGCCACAGCTTCTCTATCTCTCGGTTTGGCTTGGCCCTCGGATAACTTGTCCCTAGCCTAGCTATCCATGGACTCCCTGTCTACCAACCTGGATAGCCATGGTTGGTTTCCTGCCAGCCGTCCTATCTTGGCTTCTAACCAGCCACGGACTCCTTGCTAGCCAGGCATAGCATGTCCTAGTCACAACAAAGGCCCCTTTTGGCTCCTAGTATGGCTTAGCCTAGCTGACCAACTAGCTAGTCAGGCCACGACCACCCTGTCTTTATTCCCCGGCCACGGCCTCCCTTGCTCCTAGTCCGACCTATCCTGGCTTCCTAGTTAGCCAACTACATAGTCATGACATGACCTCCTATCTCCCGGTTGGCCTAGCCTACGGCCGCCTTGCCCTAAGCCTAGCCGACCACCCTGGATCCTAGTATGGCCTAGCCTAACTTCCTAGATAGCCAACTATCTAGTCAGGCCATGACCTCCCTATCACCTAGCATGGCATAACCATGCAACGGCCTCCTAGTCTCTTGGCCTAGCCAAGCTAGTAGCCACGACCTCCTTATTATCTTCCGGCCTGGCTAACCATGGCCACGACCACCTTGTCTTCAGGCCCGGCCTATCCATGTCTCGCCTAGACAATCCATATGGCTACGACCTCCTAGATTGGCCTAGACTAGCCATATGACTGCGACTACGTTGTTCCAAGCCTAACACCTATGTCCATGCCGACTGCTAGTTATCGACTAGGTCTTGCTGGCTGACTAGCTTGGTGTACTATATTGGCTATATAATTACAATGCCATCTTATGGCAACCTCATTATTAGTCACACGTAACCTTGGAGCGAGTTGTCTCTTCAAGCTATGCCACTTCGAAAAATTCTGGCTAGCTTAGGCTATTACTTAGTCAAGTATCGTGACAATCTAGACAAGACTGGAAACAAGTTCATTACTCAACAAATTCTTACGACAAATCAAAACACGTTACATGAGGAGTTATGTTTGAGTATTGGTCTGGTGGTTTACAGCAACGTGCGGTATGGCAACATCCCATGATAAGGAAGTTACAAGTAGTGTTAAGCAGTTAAAGGAAGTGGCTAAGTAATGGAGTGGTGTTTTACGGTTTTCAGAAACTTCTGGCGTAATCATACCATTATCTCCACTCTTCCTATATCTCTATCTCTCCAGAATCTCCACTACATACGAGGAAATAGTGGGTGTTCCCTACAGCTATAAATAGATTGTTTTGTCTATTCAGAAGACAGAACAAGCTTATCATTCCCAAACTCTTATTCTTCCATAGCTCAATAACCTCACACTCAATCTAATAATCACTGATTTCCTCAAACTTTCTTTGCTTTCCCTCCCCTAAGATCAACCCATTTCTTCTTTGTAACCAAAGCAAAACATAAACGGCCAATATCTTGGTTTAGGCTCATTTTGTATGATTTTGATTTTTGAACCTAAAGAAAGTACTACAACAGTACATTTTTTTACCTGTGAGCGATTTTTGGGTATCAAAAATTGAAGACCAGATCCGGAGATCAACCTCCCGGTCACAAAATCAGTTCTTCAACCATTTGATAAAATAAGGGTGGATCTTAGACCTCAATTCAGGTTCAGCTACCAGTCTCAATTTCGGTAATACCAGCGGTGGAACAACATAGATCATTCTTCGAAACACCAAAGTTCCTCTTTCATGCCATTGGAGGCGTCATGTGTATCCAGACATCACCAAGCCTCTCAAAATATAAGAAAAAACAAGAAGATCTTGCTGAAACAAAAGGAGGCAAACTACCACCCAAGAAGGAGAACCTCGCATATTTGAAGGCACTCACAGAGTAGATGTTACCAGAACAACGCCAGTTCGGGAAAGAGCCATCTAGAACACCTCCAAGTCTACTAATGGTGCCAACACATCAAAATATAACTCATAAGGAGATACACCGCATCGATAATGTCACCCACGATGACTTTCCAAAGGCGAGAGAATCATGGGAGAGCTACTTCACCGAAAAAGAGAGAAATAAATGAGAAGAAGGAATAAACTCACATACGTGACTTATATAAAAGGAAGAAACCCTTCCTTTGGTCCATAACGACCGATCGAAGCCCGTCGATATTCGTGGCCATGGTTGTCCAAGGTTCGGTGCCGTGGCCACCCTTCTCCTTCTGCTAAGGCTCGCGCCCATAGCCACCACTCCTTCTGCCAATATCCGTGGTCGTGGCCACCGCTTCTCTTTCCTACCAAGGTCTCCACTGCCGAGTTCGTGTCGGTATCCACCACGCATCCTTCCCCGGAGTTCGTATGGTATTCACCACACCTCTTTCCTGCCAAGGTTCGTGCCCGCAACCACCACTCTTCCCTATCAAGGATCATGACCGTAGCCATCCAAGGTTCGTAGTTGTGGCCACTTCTTGTGCCATCCTACCAAAGCTCGTGGTCGTGGACAGTTTTACTCTATTTTACGTCCGACCAACCCTTTTCTTCCATGGACCCCATGCAACCGCATCCAACCTGTTTTGTTCCCACGACAATGCAATATCTTTTGATCGAAAGCCGCCGCTTAAGAACCGTTTGCTTGTTTGTCTGTTGATACCATATAGAGCTTCACCATAGCAAAAACTACTACTACGAGACAAAGGTAATCCGTACCTCTCCATATTTTAGTTTCCGAAGAAGTAATAAAGTCAGTTGTACGGATACAAGAGATCATTATCATGGCCAACCCACCGGCCATATAAGATAGAACCACGTAAACAACACTTGGGCACTGAGGCTCTACACGAAATCCCTTCACTATCAAAGCTTAGAAGAGACGGTCAACCAAAAAGTCAACGACAAGGTTATCCACTCTCCAAAGTTGTAGCAAGGATATCATCAACTCTCCGTCCGGAAGGCTCCTTCAAGACGGATCCCAAGCCTACTCGTAGAAAAACAACCAATGAACTAAAGAGAGGTGCGACTGGGACTGCTCACCGTAGTCCATCCGACAACAATCAAAGATTCATGAGATGACTTGAGTCAACACTTGGGAAGATAATGAGGTACGTGTTATCACAACTAGCTACCCCATGCCCGATCAAGACTTGGGGGCGTGACCGGATATCAACCCCAAGATGACTCGGCGATGTGAATAGGAAGCCGATCCTTTTTAATATTTTATTAAGTGGAAGCATAAGAAACTTTAAAATTCTGCCAAAGCTCATGGCCTTGGCCACCTTTACTCGCATACACGGCCATCCAACTTCTTCGCTCAAACATACGGTCATACCTTCTCTAACTTGGTCACAAATATTATCAAAGAGACTTTCCCAACCAGTCTATGAAGACATATCCTTTATTATGACATCGAAAGAAAAGATAAGTACTCATCTTTGCCTTATGAATTTCCAATTTCTTTGCGATCTTTTCTATTGTCAATGTCACCATCTAATGCATACCACGAAACATTATTGTACCGCGCTAAGCAGGGGACTTAATGTAGATGGTGGTTTTTTTACAATGGAAAAACTTTTAAAGATCACCTCTGAACCTACACAGAAACGTATCTATAATCATATATATACTAGAGCTTCACCCAGCAGAACTCTCGGTATTATACACATATGTACTAAAGCTTCACGCAGTGAACTCTCTGTATTCGACATATATGTACTAGAAATTCACCTAGCTAAACTCTCGGTATTCCACATATATGTATTAGAGATTCACCTAGCTGAACTCTCGGTATTCTATATATTTTATAAATATAAATTCCTGACTTGGCATCAGAATTATAGATTCGTACTTCTACATCATATTCCGCAAGAGAATTGAGAATGTGTATCCTGCTAATGGCCATACTGGACTTCAATATGCCTGCAATATTTTAGAGCTTCACCCAGCAGAACTCTCATTATTTTATGCACGGCCATATAAATTGTTATATATTGATCAGTCTACACTGATGCAACAATTATAAATATTTAAAATAAGTTACTACGCTATTCCTCGAATATGTTTCGTATGCTACAATCGAAGTTCCAATGCAAACATAGCCACACTCCATAGCTAGGCTAATCTGGATGGGTCTCATAACCTAGCTATGTACACCAACTTCCTAGTTATCCAACTAGCAAATCAGGCTACGGCCTCCCTGTCTTCAGGCCTGGACACGGCCTCCTTGTCTCCTAGTCTGGCCTAGCCTAGCTTCCTAGCTATCCAACTATCTAGTGGGGCCACGTCCTCCCTATCTCCCGGTTTGGCCCTAGCCCCACGACCACCTTGCCCTAAGCCTAGCCTAGTCGGCCACCTTGGCTCCTAGTCCGGCCTAGCCTAGATTCCTATCTAACCAACTAGCTAGTCGTGCCCGACCTCCTATCCCATATCATGGCATAACCATGCAATGACCTCCTAGTCTCTTGGCCTTGCCAAGCTAGTAGCCACGACCTCTTTATCTTCCGGCCTGGCTAACCATGGCCACGACCACCTTGTCTTCGATCACGCACGGCCTAGCCATGTCTCTCCTAGTCAATGCATATGTCTACGACCTCCTTAACTCCAAGTTTGGCCTAGCCTAGCCCTATGGTTGCGGCTATGTTGTTCCAAGCCTAGGACATATGTCCATGCCGACTCGGCCCGGCTATCGACTAGGTAGCGCCGACCTGACTAGCTTGGTGTACTATGCCGGTTATGTGTATTAGTATGACCGATCCGGAAAGTTAGCACCATGATTGTGCGTTACAAAGTTGCAGGCCAAGTCAGTGTGCAACCAGAATGGCGCAACACTGCGTAGACTGTCAAGTGCTAAAGATGGCATAACCTGCAGGGCAAAGGTGGTGATACATCGTAAAGATATTTTCCAAGTAATGAAGCTTATTGGCCGACACAATGAGGCTTCATTGAGGGATTAGAAAGACGAGGCCAAAGTTGACGGATGCAACATGCGATGTTGGCATTGAGGCATATCCGTGGAATTGAGTTGGCCCAAACTCAATGATGATGCAAGAGTGAAGAATAGGCTAGGAGTTGGTCTATGGCATTAGTTCAAGGATGGACAAAGCTTGAACAATGCAAACAAGCTAGTAATGCAAGAGTGGCATTACTATTGTCAAGCAAATTGGCTAAGTGAAGCATATGACGCATGAGCAACCAGAATGAGGTTAAGGATCTGGCCTCGATGATTGAAGTCCAAGGATTATTTGTGCATTATCTTAGAGTTATAATCATGCAAGTCCAAGATGGCCAAGCATTGGATCAAGGCGGAATCCAGTAAAGCACAACAGATGTGCAATACGACTTAAGTGTGTGATTCTGAGTTGGTTACTGAGATTCACAAGCATGCCAACGACGCGAGACAAAGTAGAACAATTATATAAGGAGTCTATAACCATGTGGGAGTGTTCATAACCACCAAGAAAAGGTGTGGCGTCAATTGGCTAGACAACACAAAAGCTAGCAGTTAAAAAGCAATGTGGGCGGTTATGGAAACCACTTTTGGGACACATGGTTGTTGCATGCAGTGCAAGCGGTTTTGAGTTTGTCCTAATCATTAGCTTGTATAAATAGATTAGGGATCAATAAGTTTAGTGTTGTTCAATTGGAGAAGAACCACTGATTTGTAGAGAGTGAAAGGCATTCACCAAGAGGGTGAATGGCCTATTTTGGTCTATGTGATGGACGAGTTTTGTAATCTTCCTTTAGTGCAATAAAATGGGTTTATTGCAGTAATATTTTTGTTAATTATGTTCTGATTTGTGTGAGAATTGGTTAAGTACATGGCAGAACCTCTTATGCTTATGGGGGCATGAAGAGTTAGAGAGCAAGAAGAAAAGACTTCCGTTGTGCAAAACCTTATGAGTGAAGGCAGATGCGTACTTTGATGCGAGTATGCAAGGCTGAGTGATTGTGGGTGAAGTTGATCACTGAACTACAATCATTGCCGGTCATGTCCCATGAAAATTTTAGGTGATTAAATGGGCATGTGACAGCAGGTATCGGAGTTGTGTTAGGGGACACAGTTGCTGATTTTTCTCTCTTTTACTCAAGTTGGTGTCATTTGTTTGTCAAATTCAGTGGTAGTTTGTTTGGGTTTCACTAGTATGGATACTAGAAGAAGTTGGTCTTGTGTGGAAAGATCAATTGGAATGAACTTGAAGATTCAAGTAGCAATATGCCATGAAAGTTTATGACAAAGGTGTCAAAATTCCTGCCCAAAGTGTCAGATGAACGTCAGAGTCATTGAAAACTGGGTTTTCAAGTGATGGCATGAAAAAACTGAGTATGCTGACTTCTATGGTGCAACTCAGGTATTAAAGTCCATGTTTCTCACAAGTATACGAAGATGATGCATTAGGAATGCATAATTGCGTAGTGTTATCGGTAGCAAGTACATTAGAAGTGGTAATGGGAATTTCGCGAAAATTTCCGAATGCAAAGATGTTGATGGCCTTTGCAGTGGCAAAGTAGATGAAAACCTATATATGCAATAGATTTGAAGGTGTTTTCATCATAGCATGATTGGATGGAAGATTAAAGTTATCTCTCGAATGCATGTACCTTGGTGGTAATGAAAAGTCTGGTTGCGAACCAAAGATATTGTGGAAATGTGATGCCATGAAGGAAGAATTGGATGGCTAATTATTATCTAGCATAAAGCTTATGGAGAGGTGAAGATTTAAGCGCAAGTTAGGGAAAACCAATACACCACGGTCTTTGCGTTTGCAAAGAGTTCTTCGTTGATGCTAGATGCGCACAGGAGTGTGATTGCACTGGTTTATGAGTGGGATCAATATACCGACAAGAGTGTCCAAAGACCTACACTTGATCATAACCACAAGCGGATGTTCTTGTCGACTAAAAATCAGTATTGTTACAAAGCTGATTTTGAAGAAGGGGAAGACAAGAGTAACCAGTTGTGCATGGGCAGTAAAATTGGGTTCCAAGTTTGAAGAAGAATGCGACATTCTTACTTCATGGAACGTAGGAAGTAGCTCCTCATTTGCAAGGATTATGGCCTTGTTAAAGATTGTCCAAGATATTTGTCCGCAAAAGTCATTGAATGATATGACTTTCTTTGAGATCTATGGTGATGCTCATAATCACCAAGTTAAGTCCGTTCTAGTTGTGCAAAGCCGCACAAGTTTGTGTCAAGATTTTGGTGCTAATTGGCATAGCAGGAATGCAATGGTAGCATGCGCCAAATGAGATTTGGGCATGGCCAAGATGCATGTTGCGGTTAGAGATGCAAGTTAGGAGAATTGTAGATGCATGGAGAAAAAGAAGGATAAAGTAGTGGTGATGCATAAAGATGTCATGTGGTCATTATTGAAGAAATGGCATCAGTTTGAAGGAGTATTCAACTAATTGTCAATTATATTGTGCTTCGTTATGGGAGTTGCATAAGAACGTTGATAGTTGGGAGAGTACATGTGGCAAAGTGAAGTGCTATATTGGGGACAGTTGGTGCTGTCTCGCTTCCTTTATTACTTAGAGGCGAAGATGAAGTCGGTATTGCAAGGCTTGTCGGTTGGCACAAATATTTGCTCAAGTTTGAGTATACTTTCAGTTTGGGTCGAGTGGACCTTGGTGTTGGAATGAAGTATCTCTATATAAGGTAGTAGTGAATGAGGGTATTTGAAGTGAAAGACCTTGCCTCTTTCGTTCAAAGTAAAGCTAGTTTGCGTGGAAGATGTTATATAGCATATTAAGCCAAAATATGCAATAGAAGACACTGAAAGTGAAAGAAGCAAATAGAGTTGGTAGCATAGTCGAGTTTGTTGTTGAGAGATATATGGAAGTGCGATGACATATATATCGATAACATGGAGTAATGCAGCAAGAATAAAGATGTAAGTCCATCAAGTATATGAGTTAAGAGTAACTCATAGCTAGGAATAACATGATGTTGTTTTTCTGCTTCATTAAAGCGTAACAGTTTGAAATATTCAGTGATGCTTAAATTGGTGGTTTCAAAGGTGCATGGACAGCTAACGGGTTAGCTATGTAATGTCCAAAAGATAGTTAGTCACAATTGCGTAGATGGGATGTGCAACTCAATAGTTTTATTTTAGCGAGTTAAGCAAAGGAAACTTGCAATTCTGGTTCAGATATGCAAAATGGCATAAGTATGAAGAGTTTATGCTTAGCCACATTCAGAGAAATGAGTTCTTGAATGATGTTTGCATAATCAGAGTTTGGCGAGGCATGAAGTGTTGAATTCAGGTGTCTTATGCGAAAAGAACCCTTGTTCACTTTATGACGTGCTTAACAAGGGCATGAAGAACAACAGTTCAAGGCATGTGCCGGCAAAACTGATTGAAAATGAATCCAAGTCTTGTATAAGTCCTGTTATGTTGCGTGGCGCAACTAAAGTCGGAAAATGAAGGCATAAGATTATGGCAATGATCATAGTGATCAGTTGAAGAAGAATCATTCTGTGCGTACACTTAGGCGTAAATGATTTAAGGGAAATTCAGGCCTAAAGATAATTGGATAAGAAGAATTTCATGTTGCATTTGGGTATTGATGCACGATTTGAGTAGCCGTGTAAGCGTAATGCATGATGCCGAGAAGGGTCTCAAGTATATGAGATAAATGGCAAAGCAGTGAAGTTAAGTGGTGCTGATGCCAAGGCATGAAAAGTTGGCATAGTGCGAAAGCTATCAATGATTGTTGAATTTCAGAAAAGGTTCTGAAAGTGCAAGCAAATGAAGTTAAGATAAGTATGGTGTTCATCATCTTTTGGGTCGCGTTTAATGAGGGAATTGAACGGATTAGGTGGGGGGTTTATGACTGGTCGGAGAAAGTAAGCACAATGATTGTGTGTTACATAGTTGCGGTCAAGCCGGTGTGCATCAGAATGGCGCAACACTTGTGTAGATTTGTCAAGTACTAAGGATAACATAACCCTCGAACTGGAAGCGCAAAGGTGGTACTACATCGTAAAGACATTTGGATAAGTAATGAAGCTTATTGGCAGAGCCACAATAAGGCTTCATTAAGGAAAAGGCAAGAAGAGGCCAAAGTTGATGAGATGCAACATGTGATGTTGGCATTGAGGCATATCGTGGAATTGAGTTGGCCCAAACTCAAGGATGATGCAAGGGTGAAGAATAGGCCAGGAGTTGGTCTATGGCATTAGTTCAAGGCTGGCCAAAGTTTGAACAATGCAAACAAGCTAGTAATGCAAGAGTGGCATTACTATTGTCAAGAAAATTGGTTAAGTGAATATGACGCATGAGCAACCCGGAATGAGCTTAAGGAGCTGGCCTCGATGATTGAAGCACAAGGATTATCCGTGCATTAGCTTAGAGTGATAAGCATGTAGGGCCAAGATGGCTGAGTATTGGATAAAGGTAGAATCCGGTAAAGCGCAACAAATGTGTGATACGACTTAAGTGTCGGTTACGAGCTTCACAAGCATGCCAATGACGCGAGACGAAGTAGAACGGTTATAAAGGAGTCTATAACCATGTGTGAGTGTTCATAACCACCAAGAACAGGTGTGGCGTCAATTGGCTAGACAACACAAAAGCTAGCAGTTGAAAGGCAATGTGGGCGGTTATGGAAACCATTTTTGGGACACATGGTTGTTGCATGCAGGTGCAAGCGGTTGCACCGAGTTTTGGCCTGATCATTAGCTTGTATAATTAGCTTAGGGATCAATAAGTTAAGTGTTGTTCAATTGGAGAAGAACCACTGATTTGTAGAGAGTGTTAGGCATTCACCAAGAGGATGAATGGCCTGTTTTGGTCCATATGATGGACGAGTATTGTAATCTTCCTTTAATGCAATAAAATGGGTTTGTTGTAGTAATATTTGTGTTCATTATGTTGCTGATTTTTGTGAGAATTGTTTAAGTACATGGCAGAACCTCTTATGCTTGTGGGGGCATAAAGAGTTAGAGAGAAAGAAGAAAGACTTTCGTTGTGCAAAGCCTTATGAGTGAAGACAGATGTGTACTTTGATGCGAGTATGCAAGGCTGAGTGATTGTGGGTGAAGTTGATTCACTGAACTACAATCATTGTCGGTCATGTCCCATGAAAATTTTAGGCGATTAAATGGGCATGTGATAATTAGTATGGCTAGCTAATTACAATGCCATTTTATGGAAAACTCATTATTAGTCACACGTAACCTTGGAGTCGAGTTGTCTCTTCAAGCTATGCCACTTCGACAAAGTCTGGCTAACTTAGGCTATTACTCAGTCAAGTATCATGACAATCTAGACAAGACTAGAAACAAGTCCATGACTCCACTAATTCCTACGAGAAATCAAAACACGTTACATGGGGGAATTATTTATGGGTATTGGTCTGGTGGTTTACAGCAATGTGCGGCAAGGAAACATCCTATGATAAGGAAGTTACAAGTAGTGGGAAGCATTTAAAGGAAGTGGCTAAGTAATGGAATGATGTTTTACGGTTTCCAGAAACTTCTGGCGTAATCATACTATTATCTCCACTCTTCCCATCTCTCTATCTCTCCATAATCTCCACTACTTACGAGGAAATAGTGGGTAATCCCTACAACTATAAATAGACAGCTTTGTCTATTCAGAAGACAGAACAAGCTTATCATTCCCAAGCTCTTCTTCTCCCATAGCTCAATAACCTCACACCCAATCCAATCATCACTGAATTCCTCAAACTTTCTTTTCTTTCCCTCCCCTAAGATCAACCCATTTTCTCTTTGTAACCGAAGCAAAACGTGAACGACCAATATCTTGGTTTAGGCTCATTTTGTATGATTTTGATTTTGAACCTAAAGAAAGTACTACAACAGTACATTGTTTTACCTATGAGCGATTTTTGGGTATTAACAATTGGCGACCACAGCCGGAAATCAGAAAAGTCACCCACAGAGACTTTCCAGAGGCAGAGAATCATGAGAGAGCCACTTTACCAAAAAAAAAGAGAAAAGGCGTAGAAGAAGAAATAAACTCACGTACGTGAGTTATATAAAAGGAAGAAACCCTTCCTTTGGTCCATAACGACCGATCGAAGCCCGTCGATGTTCGTGACCATGGATGTCCAAGGTTCATGCCGTGGCCACCCCTTATCCTTCCTGCCAAGGTTCGCGCCCATAGCCGCCACTCCTTCCTGCCAAGGTCCGTGGTCGTGGCCACCGCTTCTCTTTCCTACCAAGGTCTCCTTGCGGAGTTCATGCCGGTATCAACCATGCCTCCTTCCTTCTAGAGTTCATGCCGGTGTTCACCACGCCTCCTTCCTGCCAAGGTTCGTTCCCACAGCCACCACTCCTTCCTATCAAGAATCGTGACCGTAGCTGACCAAGGTTCGTAGTTGTGGACACTTCTTGTGCCATCCTGCCAAAGCTCGTGGTCGTGGACAGTTTTACTCGCTTTTACGTCCAGCCAACCCCTTTGCTTCCACGGATGCCCATGCAACTCCAACCAACCTGTTTTGTTCCCACGACAATGCAGTATATTTTGATCAAAGCTGCTGCCAAGAAACGTTGTTGCTCGTTTGTCTGTTGATAACATACAGAGCTTCACCATAGAAACAACTACTACTACAGACAAAAGTAATCCGTACCTCTCCATATTTTAGTTTCTGAATAAGTAATAGAGTCACTTGTACGGATACAATAGGGTGATATCTTTATCATAGCTAACCCACCGACCATACAAGATAGAACCATGTAAACCACACTTGGGGACTAAGGCTCTACACGAGAATCCCTTCACTGTCAAAGCTCTAAGAGACGGTCAACCAAAAGGAAACGACAAGGTCATCCACTCCCTAAAGGTGTAGCACAAGGATATCATCAACTCTTTGTCTGGAAGGCGCTTACAACACTTTATGAGAGACGGATCCCAAGCCTACTCAGAGAAAGAAAAAACTTTAGTAACTAAAGAGAAATGCGACTGGGGACTGATCACCACATTCCATCCCCCGACAACAATCAAAGATTCATGAGATAATTCCGAGTCAACACTCGGAAGATAATGAGGTACGTGTTATCACAACCAAGTGCCCCACGTCCATCAAGACTTGGGGGCTTGACCCGGATATCAACCCCAAGATGACTCGGAGATGTGAATGGGAAGCTGATCCTTTTCAATATTTTATTAAGTGGAAGCATAAGCAACTTTCAAATTCCGCCATAGCTCGTGGCCGTGGCCACCTTTACTCGCATACACGGCCAACCAACTTCTTCGCTCAAACAGACGGTCATACCTTCTCCAACTTGGTCGCAGATATTATCAAAGAGATTTTCCCAACCATTCTATGAAGACATATCCTTTATTATGACATCGAAAGAAAAGATAAGTACTCACTCTTTGCCTTATGAATTTCCAATTTCTTTGAGATCTTCTGTACTGTCAATGTCACCGTCTAGTGCATACCACAAAACATTACTGTTCCACGCTAGGCAGGGGACTTAATGTAGATAGTGGTTTTTTGACAAGGTCAAAACTTGTAAAGATCACCTCTGAACCTACACAGAGACGTATCTATAATCATATATGTACTAGATCTTCACCAAGCTGAACTCTCGTTATTCTTCATATATATACTAGAGCTTCACCCAAGCTAAACTCTCGGTATTCTACATATATATTGAAAAAGCGGGGGTACAACAACCACACCCAATATTTCGCTTAGCAATTTGTATGGACAAACTCCAATATACTTTCAAGAGAATCAACTAGACTCAATCTTAATAAAGTATATCAAAGAGTTTTATCTCTCTTGCTTAATTCAATTCTTTCTCAAGCAAATAGAAATCTGCGAGTATAATTGAATATAATAGAAATCACTTGAATGGTACCAAAGACCAATGTTCAAGGATCAATCAATTTCAATCTACAACCAAAGGTCGGATTTCTAATTGATTGTTTCAAACGCACAACCTGTGATATTTCAATTATATAACAAAATATAATGCTGAATATAAATAAATACAGATACACCAAAATTTTGTTAATGAGGAAACTGCAAATGCAGAAAAAACTCGGGACCTAGTCCAGATTGAATACCATACTGTATTAAGCCGCTACAGACACTAGCCTACTACAAACTAACTTCGGTCTGGAATGTAGTTGAACCCCAATTAATCTCACACTAATTCAAGGTACAATTGCTGGCTCTTTACGTATCTGATCCCGTAGGATACTACACACTTGGTTCCCTTAGTCGATCTCACCCACAGGCGAGAGTTGTTACGACCCAAAGTTGAAGACTTTAATAAACAAATCGTATCACACGAGAAAAGTCTACGAGAATAGATAAATCATCTCCCATAAAAATACTTACAAGTTTTGTTCCATCTTTTGATAAATCAAGGTGAACAGGAACCAATTGATAACCCGGACTTATAATCCTGAAGAACAGCCTAGTATTTTCAATCACCTCACAATAATCTTAATCGATGCGGCAAAAGAAGATATTGTGGAATCACAAACGATGAGACGAAGATGTTTGTGACTAATTTTCTATCTTGCCTATTGTAGATATAAATCTCAATCCAATCGTTACGATTGTACTCAAAACGATAGAATCAGCAAGATCAGATCACACAACTACGAGAACGTAGTATCGGTGCGCTTCACAATCTCAATGAAAGTCGTTAACCTGGTTTTCAAGAAGATACCTAGGTTAAAGGAGAATCGACTCTAGATAATACAACTACTATCACACGAAAGGTGTATGGATTAGGTTTCCCGGTTGCTAGAGTTCTCCCATATATAGTCTTTCAAATCAAGGTTTGCAATCAATGTTAGCTTGGTAACAAAGCATTCAATATTCTCCCTGATTAGATTCAAGCTAATATATTTCAACCGTTGGATCGAAAACTACGCTTGTTACACATAAATGAGATGTACTATTTTGGGTTTATGTAATCGTACCCAAACATGAACATGTGTTGGTTCAACAATAGTTAACCAAATGGTTAGCCATATGAGCACTTTCATATCAACCATGTTCTTCTACACCATAACTAGTTCAAATGACTCAAATGAACTAGTTAGAGAGTTGTTCAATTGCAAGGAAATCTTATGTAACTACACAAGACACAATCTAAGAAAAAACGATTGGATTCACTCGAATCGGTTCATGAACTATATAGCCACGGTTTGCATTTTGCATTCCGTAGTTAATATAAATAAGTTCACAAACAATCGTCTTTAGATATAACCAACTTAAGTTTGCGAGACTTAGTTCACGTATTTTAATTTCCGGAAGGAGTTCTCAAACTCAAAGATTTTCTCGAGTTGAGAACTTCCGCCGGTTCGCGAGACTAGGTTCGCGGACTGAGTTCACGGCTCTTGTTCCGGTTCTCTTGATCAACAAAGTTCACAAACTTAGATTCAAGGAAAAAGGACTTATACATGTATGTGTTGCCACATAATGCTTATATCCATCATTGGTTATATGATCTAAACTCTCATTTCAATCATTGAAACATTCTTAGAGGACATTTCGTCAAAGTAAGCAATTTTCAAAGTGATTGAAACGTGTCATGACTTTCGTCACAAGGTAAAGATGAACTTGGCCAAATCAAAAGCTTACCAACACATATTTCGATAAATAGATAGGCGAGTTAAACTCGGCTCGAAATAGCAAATTTGTATAATCAAAGTCTATATAGCAAAACGACTTTTGTCTCAAAATAGGAGATAGAGTATATATACTTTTGAGTGATAGATAAGTTCAAGTCTCCAAATACCTTTTAGTCGATTGAAGATCCACCAGTTCCTTGAGTAGTCCTTCGTCTTGTATGATGATTGCCATGGAGTTCTTGAGCTCAACTACACTTTCTATCCTAGTCCGAGACTTAGCTATAGTAGACTAGAAATCAAGACTTATAGTTTTGATCACTAACATTGACAAACATGCTTTAGATAACAACGCATGAGAGTTTGACCGAGCAATGCTCTAACAATCTTCCCCTTTGTCAATTTTAGTGACAAAACTATCAGTACATATGGAATACAAAAAATAAATGAATTAACTTTTGTATCTCCTATTCCACATGCCTAATCTTCAACATTACTCGAAATCTTCGTCACTTCCAAATACTCCAATGATCCCAAAGGTTGTAAGTTCAGCATCATCGTTGTTGAAAATCCGTAGCTATAACAGCGAGAAAACAAGAGTTCTCAGTCATTGTTATACAGTGTCATAGTATCATTATATAGTATCAAAGTTCAATTACATCACAACTTCGACAACAATACTATGGTGACACTCCCCCTTAGTAAATACTCCATCTCACATGGAAACCACTCCCCCTTACATAATGATCCGAGAACCATATGTATTTGTAGTGTGAACTACATATTAATTCTCCCCCTTTTTGTCAATAAAATTGGCAAAGGTACGAAAACAGGATCCTAATGAAATTTCCAAAAGTGACATTTCATGACCAAAACAAAGCACATATCATCTTATTTAGATGCAATCATATAGCCGAAGCTAAATGCATTCATCAAGGAGTCTATAAAGATACAAGATAACCCCTATAATATTCCACAGACGCACTCCCCACAAAGATTTGGCAATTAAGCACAAGTTCAGTTAAGAACTCTCCCCCATAATATGTCATTCCCGAAAGAACAACAAGAGCGACCTTAATTTCAAAATAAAAGAAGGATTTCTTTTGACATAACAAATTACATAAAAGTATGAATTTGAATCCAAAATACTCAATTAAATTAACCATAAGGGAACCCATGGTTAATTTAATCGAAAATGCTCAACATAAGTGAACTTATGGAGTCTCAAAAATACTCAATTAGATTAATCACAAGAGAACCCATAATTAATCTAATCGAAATACACAATCAAATTAACCACAAAAATCAATCAATTTAATTGGTCATGCTCGCCATAAGAGAATTTACGGAGCAACAACTAAATAACCAAACGAGGATGATTAATTTAGTTGATCATGCTCAACATAAAGTACCTTACGGAGCAACAACTAAGTCAATGAATAACTCATTCGATAGAGCTCAACATAAGACACCTTATGGAACAACACAGTATATACACAAATTATGGATCGGAGGTCGATCTAATACCGTGGAATAAGCAAGGATTCATTCTATTTTCCATCACCATTTGCACAATGACATACAATAGACATAATCCTTGAAAACAAAAGATTTTAACCTATCTTCTATCAATAATTGACATAATAGGCTTAACTTTTGTATTTTTCAAAAGTTCATTCCTTCTTTTATCAACACATGCATATCGACATATAAAGGACTTAACTTTCGACAAGATATGGGATAATGTTCACGGACGCAAACACACATATCCCATAACAAATTGCAATATATAAAACCATAAAGATTAATACTGCAAAAATCATCTTCCAAACAATTTTAGAATTTAAACCAGTAAATCTAAAAACATGAAGATGAAAACGTTGTACATAGCTATGTTTAATCACAATAATGGCTATTCCAAACTCTAGTTATTCTTCTAAATAAGAAAATAGAAGATTTACTAGGTGTAAGACAAACTCGTAATGCACATACAAGATGATTTGTCCTTAGAGGGTAGAATCAATCTTTTTCACACAGATTTACACCAATAATAGCTACCAAATGCGTATAAAAATATTTTCTTAACAAAGAAGAACATACAGAGTCAATAACGACCATGCACCATAGTTCACAAGATGATTGTGAACATTCAAGAATCCCATAACAATGCGTACTACCGCCCATTGTTGAACTTAATTATTTGTGATTCACCAACAACATTCTTATAATAGCTATAAATTAGCTTAGAATATTAGTACTCCAAGAGTCCAAGTTCCCAAGTCCAAAAGAAGTGGAACAAGTGCGACGAAACGGAGCAAAACACTCAAAAACAAGAGACAGGACAAATACCAATCTTAACTCATCCAAAATCAAGGATTCTCATCTCCATTTTGAAGAGAATTCAAATATGAAGAGAATGCAAAAATAATGAGGTCATTCCGAGTTCGGACGAACAATTTACGGGTAAAACAAGTTTACCGAAAATCGACGTCTACGGGCAAAGTATGCATACGGGTTTGCAAACGAATTTTCGTGACCTGGAGCAGTATGCAAAAGGGTATGCGTACTTTAGTCCCTGGATTTTGATTTTAAAAGATGGTATGCATACTTGGTATGTGTACCATGAAGTCTAAACATCCCGGACTAGTATTTTCAAACCTAAACATTAAAGAACCTTAAACACGGATCAAGTTAGGTAGAAATGAACGATAAGCAAGTTACATGGATCACTATAAGTACTCAAGCAAATAAAACACAAATCTTGCTCAAGTTTATAGACATACCTTTTTAGAAGAATCCAATTGAATTATACAGCCTTATCGAACATAATCTGTGTGCCCCAATTCTTGTGCTTTACTCACCGTATACATAGCAGGGCATTTCTTGGTGAGGATGCACTTCCAAAACAATCAAGTTGTGCTGAGTGAACAATGTCTTGCTCACCATGGCACCAAGAAAGAGTTTCTTTCCAACTACTCTTACATCTTACAGTATTGAGAGAAACCCAAGGAACTGTTTTTATAAGTTTTTCAAGGAACTTCCAGAGAGCACAAGAAAATTTGTGTTTCGATTTCTTATTTTACACCTTATAAGAACCGGTTTCTGCAGATAATTTTCAAGATCGCAAAGGGAAACTCTTTTGATAAAAGAGACATCCCATTTCTTCATAAGAAGGGACAATACTATTATCTTGGTAAGATGTATCAGAATTGACCAATGAATTAATTCATGCTTAGAGGTGGTACAGTCGGAAGACTTCGACTAAAACTCTTCTTGTAAACCGTTTAGTTTGCTACAACTAGTTGGATTACACAGAAGAGGAGCGTTGCTCTCACTGATTAGTAAATCAATGTCAACCTCAACATGGCTATTATTCATCATAAATTGATTTAGCCTGTCAAGAGATTCATGTTCATTATGGAGATAAAGATCAAAATCAGAAGATAGGCTTTCAAGTTTCTTTTCAATTCCTAGAAAAACTTCAAGGGATTTTAAACTTGGTAGAGGTTTAGACGAAATTTCTTCTACAGATTTAATTAAATCAGACATGGAAGAGAATTCTGGAATCCCTGGATCTGGTGGTGCATTTATTGAGATAGCGCCTGGTCCATAGAGTCAAATCGCTACAAACACAGACTTGTAAGGTCTTTAAACGTGTTTGCCTGCTTTGATACCAATTGAAAAAGCGAGGTACAACAACCACAACTAATATTTCGCTTAGCAATCTGTATGGACAAACTCCAATATACTTTCAAGAGAATCAACTAGACTCAATCTTAATAAAGTATATCAAAGAGTTTTATCTCTCTTCTTGATTCAATTCTTTCTCAAGCAAATAGAAATTTGCGAGTCTAATTGAATACAAGAGAAATCACTTGAATGGTACCAAAGACCAATGTTCAAGGATCAATCAATTTCAATCAACAACCAAAGGTCGGATTTCCAATTGATTGATTTAAACGCACAACCTATGATATTTCAATAATATAACAAAATATAATGCGGATTATAAATAACATGATAATTAATTTTGTTAATGAGGAAACCGCAAATGCGAAAAACCCCCGGACCTAGTCCAGATTGAACACCACACCGTATTAAGCCGCTACAGACACTAGCCTACTACAAACTAACTTTGGCCCTGGATTTGTAGTTGAACCCCAATCAATCTCACACCGATTAAAGGTACGGTTGCGCTCCTTACGTCTCCGATCCCAAACAGGATACTACGCACTTGATTCCCTTAGTTGATCTCACCCACAACTAAGAGTTGTTACGACCCAAAGTCGAAGACTTTAATAAACAAATCAGACATACACGAGAAAAGTCTACAGAATATATAAACTGTCTCCCACATAAATACCTACAATTTTTGTTCCGTCTTTTGATAAATCAAGGTGAACATGAACCAATTGATAAACCAGACTTATATTCTCGAGGAACAACCTAGTATTATCAATCACCTCACAATAATCTTAATCGACGCGCTAAAGAAGATATGTGGAATCACAAACGAAGAGACGAAGATGTTTGTGACTACTTTTATATCTTGCCTATCGGAGATATAAATCTCAAGCCAATCATTACGATTGTACTCAAAACGATAGAATCAGCAAGATCGGATCACACAACTACGAAAGTAGTATCAGTCTGGCTTCACAATCCTAATGAAGTCTTTAAGTCGTTAACCTGGTTTTCAAGAAGAAACCTAAGGTTAAAGGAGAATCGACTCTAGCTAATACAACTAGTATCACACAAAAGGTGTGGGGATTAGGTTTCAGTTGCTAGAGTTCTCCCTTATATAGTCTTTCAAATTAGGGTTTGCAATCAATATTAGCTTGGTAACAAAGCATTCAATATTTACCGTTAGATGAAAACCTGATTTGATTCAAGCTAATATCTTTCAACCGTTGCATCAAAAACTTAGCTAGTCACTCACAAATGAAATGTACTATTTTGGGTTTATGTAACCGTACTAAACATGAACATTTGTTGGCTCAACAATAGTTAACCAAATGGTTAGCCATATGAGCACTTTCATATCAACCATGTTATTCTTCACCATAACTAGTTCAAATGACTCAAATGAACTAGTTAGAGAGTTTTTCAATTGCAAAGAAATATTATGTAACTACACAAGACACAATCGAAGCAAAAACGATTTGATTCACTCAAATCGGTTCATGAACTATATAGCCACGGTTTGCATTTTGCATTCCTTGGTTAATATAAATAAGTTCACAAACAATTGTCTTTAGATATAACAAACTTCAGTTCGCAGACTTAAGTTCCCAGAAGGAGTTCTCAAACTCCAGTTGATTTTCTTGGGTCGAGACTTCCGCCAGTTCGCGGATTGGGTTCGCGGACTAAGTTCACGGCTCTTGTTACGGTTCTCTTGATCAACAAAGTTCGAAAACTTCGGTTCAAGGAAAAAATAACTTATACATATATGTGTTGCCACACAATGCTTATATCCATCATTGGTTATATGATCTAAACTCTCATTTCAATCATTGAAACATTCTTAGAGGACATTTCGTCAAAGTAAGCAATTTTCAAAGTGATTGAAACGTGTCATGACTTTCGTCAGTAGGTAAAGATGAACTTGGCC
The DNA here is from genome assembly GCA_023531295.1 of Papaver armeniacum. Taxonomy (NCBI): domain Eukaryota; kingdom Viridiplantae; phylum Streptophyta; class Magnoliopsida; order Ranunculales; family Papaveraceae; genus Papaver; species Papaver armeniacum. The sequence continues at coordinate 76,787 of JAJJWW010015217.1, forward strand.
AAAGAAAAATCTTACCAACACATATTTCGAGAAATAGATAAAGCGAGTTAAACTCGTCTCGAAATAAGCAAATGTGTATAATCAAAGTCTATATAGCTAAACGACTTTTGTCTCAAAATAGAAGATAGAGTAGATAGACTTTTGAGTGATAGATAAGTTCAAGTCTCCACATACCTTTTAGTCGATGAAGATCCACCAGTTCCTTGAGTAGTCCTTCGTCTTGTATGATGATTGCCATGGAGTTCTTGAGCTCAACTACACTTTTTATCCTAGTCCGAGACTTAGCTATAGTTGACTAGAAATCAAGACTTATAGTTTTGATCACTAACATTAACAAACATGCTTGAGATAAAAACGCATGCGAGTTCGACCGAGCAATGCTCTAATATATATATACTAGAGCTTCACCCATCTCAACGCTCTGTATTCTACATATATGTACTAGAGATTCACCTAGTGAACTCTCGGTATTCTATACATGTTTATAATTATAAATTCCTAACCGGAGATCGAATTATAGATTCGTACTTCTACATCATATTCCATAAGATAATTGAGAATGCGTATCCCGCTAATGGTCATAATAGCCTTCAATATATATACCGCTAGATTTTAGAACTTCACCTGGATTTAACTGTCATTATTTTATATATGGCCATATAAATTTTATACATTGATCGAGTCTACACCGATGAAATTATAAATATTTAGAATAAGATAATATGTTATTCTGAATTACCAGAGCATAATATTTGGAATATTACTTCGAGTTGCAGAACTTCCACGGCTGAATTCCTCGAATATGTTATGTGTGCTACAAACGAAGTGCCAACGCCAACATAGTCGCCCTCCATATCCAAACTAATCCGGATAGGTCTCACAACCTAGTCATGTACACCAACTTCCTAGCTATCCAACTAGCTAATCAGGATACGACCCCCTGTCTTCAGGCCTGGCCACCACCTCCTTGGCTCTTGTTCGGCCTAGCCTAGCTTCCTAGCTAGCTAACTAGCTGTTTAGGCCACGGCCTCCCTATCTCCGGTTTGGCCTGGACCATGACCACCTTCCTTAAGCCTATCCTAGCCGACCACCCTGGATCCTTGTCTGGCCTAGCCTAGCTTCCTAGCTAGCCAACTAGCTAGTTAAGCCACGACCTCCCTATCCCCTAGCATGGCATAACCATGCAACGACCTCCTAGTCTCTTGGCCTAGACAAGATAGTAGCCCAACCTCTTTATCTTCCGTCCTGGCTAACCATGGCCACGACCACCTTGTCTTCGATCAGGACCGACCTAGCCATGTCTCGCCTAGACAATTCATATGGCTACAACCTCTGTACCTCCTATATTGGCCTAGCCTAGCCATATGGCTGCGGCTACATTGTTCCAAGCCTAGTAAATATGTCCATGCTGACTCGACTGGATATCGACTAGGTCGCGCCGAACTGACTAGCTTGGTGTACTATGCTGGCTACGTGTATTAGTATGACTAGCTAATTACAATGCCATCTTATAGAAAACTCATTATTAGTCACATGTTACCTTAGAGTCGAGTTGTCTCTTCAAGCTATGCCACTTCGACACAAAGTCTGACTAGTTTAGGCTATTACTCAGTCAAGTATCGTGACAATCTAGATAAGATTATAAATAAGTCCATGACTCCACTAATTCCTACGAGAAATCAAAACACGTTACATGGGGGACTTATTTATGGGTATTGGTCTGGTGGTTTACAGCAATGTGCGGCATGGCAATATCCCATGATAAGGAAGTTACAAGTAGTGGTAAGCAGTTAAAGGAAGTGGCTAAGTAATGGAGTGGTGTTTTACGGTTTCCAGAAACTTCTGGCGTAATCATACAATTATCTCCACTCTTCTCATCTCTTCATCTCTCCATAATCTCCACTACTTACGAGGAAATAGTGGGTGTACCCTACAACTACAAATAGACAACTTTGTCTATTCAGAAGACATAACAAGCTTATCATTCCCAAGATCTTCTTCTTCCATATTTAAATAACCTCACACCCAATCTAATCACCACTGATTTCCTCAAACTTTCTTTGCTTTCCCTCCCCTAAGATCAACCCATTTCCTCTTTGTAACCAAAGCAAAACGTGAACGACCAATATCTTGGTTTAGGTTCTTGTATGATTTTTATTTTCGAACCTAAAGAAAGTACTACAGCAGTACATTGTTTTACCTATGAGCGATCCGAGACCGCCAAAGGTCACTAGAGCGACTAGTTTCTACCTCAATAAATACATCTCCAGTTTAATCTCACACATTCATAACAATCTTTCATCCGATCAATCTTTTCTTAATTTTAATTTCTTTCGATTTTCAACCATGAATCCTGATATTGGTTCTTTTGAGGAAGATATGGAGATGGATAAAATGTTGTATGAAGAAGAGAAAGAAATGTGTATGGATTTTTTTGTGTCAAATGGATGAAGATGCAATTCAAGATAGAAGGAGGCGAGATTTTATGTTGCAATTATAAAACGGGATCATACCAAATCCTTTAAATCCATTTGAAGTTATGACTAGAAGATGGACGTGGTGAGATCGACATTTTTACCACGACAAGATGATGCATGATTATTTAATCATGATTGTATCTATTTCGATGAGGATTTTCAGCGATGACTCCGCATGGGCCGCAACTTGACACAAAGGATTATTGCCGAGCTTTTTCAGGCACAACCTTTATTTAATTATCAGTATGATGCACGAAATGTGAGAGGCTTTAGTCCCGAACAAAAGGTCACTGTGGCCCTCCTTATACTATTTTACGGGGTACCAGCGGTAACCATAGATAATTATATCCGCATTGAGAAAACAACCGCCTTTAGGTATCTCAAATTGTTTTGCGAAACAATAGTCAAGCTTTTTGGTCCAACCTTTTAAAAAAAACTACTAAGGAACATGTTCAAATAATAACTGCAGAAAACACTGCGAGAGGTTTTCCAAGAATGTTAGGTAGTCTTGACTGCATACACTGGACGTGGCATGCGTGTCCGGTTGAATGGGCAGGCCAATATAAGGGTCATTATCCAAAACTAACTGTAATTTTGGAAGCTTCAGATACTTTTGATTGTTGGTTTTGGCATGCTTTTTTTGGACTCCGGGGTTTAATAACGATCTCAGCGTTTTGTACGAGTCACCATTGTTTGAAGATCTTAAGAATGGGATCGCGCCGCACTGTAATTTCACCATCAACGATCATCACTACACTCAAGGTTATTATGTAGCATATAGAATTTATCCAGAATGGTCAACTATGGTTCAAGTTTATAGTCATATAGGTTTTGGACCGACGACTTCGAAGGAATGAAGTACTTTGACACCCAACAAATAAAATGCGAGAAATGATGTTGAATGTGCTTTTGGCATACTGAAAAGGAAGTTAGCCATCATAGCTGGGCCGACACGTTTTTTTGATCTTCAAGAAATGAACAAAAATATGCTTACTTGTATCATTCTGCACAACATAGTCATTGAAGAAACTAGGCGTAACCCAACCTGGACTAGTTTTCCAGATGAAGATTTGAGGCCGAATCTTGTGGTGCAGCATGGGTGTCTATTAAGGAAATTATATTAAAAGTAATTTTAACTAAATGATTACATTTAAATTAAACTTAACTACTAAACAAGAATTAAAATCATTTATCAAGACTGTATTCATCTTGGTTTTCTTCTGAGGCATCATCTTCGTCTTCTTCCACATTCTCATACTGGCCAGTTTTTTGAGGGACTTTTTGTTCCGTCAAATCCATTTCCTTAGTCCATACATCAAGTTTTCGTGCATTCATTGTTGAAGTGTTCAAGGAGAGTAGCTTGTTTAGCTTACAATCCATGTAGTAATGTTCTCGCGAAAGGCAACTTTTTCGTTGTTGCTTTATTGCAATGCCACGGTCCCTGGCTCTATGTTCTTCTATCTTCAACTCGAATTCCTTGTGCTCAACATAGTTGAACTCTTTTGAACCTCCTTCCAATGCTAGTTGGGATGCATCTATCGCTACTTTTCCAGCTTTCTGACCCCCCTCTTCTTCTCTTGACTTTGGTGTTAATGTCTAGATTTGGGGACCCAGTATATGAAGATCCAGTTCTTTCAGGTGAGGAAGCAGGCCAACATTCTGAAAATCCTGCGAGATTGGACCATGTAGTGATCTTGCAGGCACTTGATTACCTTCCAGCAAGTATGGATTAAACTTGTTAAGCACCCTCAAAATGGTGAAACAAGTTTCATGTTGGAAACTCGTTTTGTGGGATCTTTGACACTCTTCCCGACATCTTCGCTCCATTTCGGTTAACCTTCACCACTTTTTTGTTGTGCTACATTTGAATGATGAAAGATACATATTCACTAATGTATGCTGAAATTATGTGAAAACGATGATACAACCCTTCGGCATCACGTCTATTGATGTTACAGGTTTCTTCACAAATTTTTTGTAAAAAATTTTCATAAAAAGTTTTTTTTCTTCATAAATACCATTGATTTGATCTAATGTATATAATACATAATTCCTACAAATTGAATCGTCTTCATCCATCGTTTACTTAACACCACGAATTCTTGTGTTTCTTGGTTGTGATTGTTGAGCATCTTGTTGCGTATCTTGTTGTGTTTCTTGTTGTGATTGTTGTTGTATTTTTTGTTGTGATACTTGTTGTGATTGGTGCGATGAGGATTCCATATTTGACAGAAATGAAATTTATAGAGATTTTTTCTTGGTAGATTGAGTTGATATGAATAGTTGTGTTTGAAATAAAGGAAAAGTGAGTATTGAGATGCTATGAAGTTGTTAAATTTTGAGGTAGAGATGAAGAAGGTGCAAGTGTTAAGTTTGGAGATGAGGTGAATTTATAGGGAGAAAAAGGAATAACAGTCATTGGATGACGAGATTGGAAAGTAGTCTTTGGCGGTTTTGTGACAAACGTTGGTGGATTTAACATAGACGCTAGCGTGTGGCAGAATAACGGTCGAGTTTGGATCACACGCCAGCGTGTTTGGTTCAACCTCCCGGTTTTTCATCAAGCACGCGTCTGTTCTTCCTTCTCACTTAACAAACCAACAATTTTGTTTGTTTGCCCATCCGATTTTCATGTTTGTTGAGTCAATAGTGGGAGCAAAATGAACAAATTTCAAGTTTGTTGAGTCCATAGGAACTGCTCTTAGGTTTTTATTTTAGATGGAAGGTAACTTAAACATTTACAATTGCATCAAGACATCCCAAAACCAATTTTTTAGTCACGAGGAATCCATGTGAAGCCCCTTTATTTTATTCATGTTGTTCCCGCATTTTCTCAAGGTGAAACTACTTCATCAAACCATGAGGAACTACTACTCTGAAACTGACATCCTTGAGATTGCCGAGAGAGGGTTTCATTCGGGGACTTAAGTGTTGAGGTTTTTATGTGGTGAATGGTTTTTCTATCAATCGTGTCTACCAATACTTTTCATATAGGCATACCCCATATCAAGTATTTATACATGTCCTCCTCCCTCCTTATCAGTTTGACTTTATCATTTGACAAATATCTCTTTGCAGTGAAACAATGATTAAACTGTAGTCACCGGATTTCACTCCCAAGGATGACATGTAATTAGGTAGAGACACCCTAGTAACGACGATGGTTGCATCCAAACTGTTAAGCTGGGTTTTAAGAAAGTGACTTTTCACAACTAACCCAACCTTGGCCTAAATTTGGAAAACGATGACCCCTCCTTCCCTAGATTAGATGGACTCCTTCTTTTCTATGTATTTTTATACCCTCTAAATTGCAGATAAGTGTGATGTGTAGTTCCTCCGTGAATCATCCCATATGTCATGGTTGTTATGATTATGAGGAAACTAATTATCATTTTCTCATTGATTGCCTTTGCTCAAAAATATGTGTTGTTCATCCTAGAAATCAACAGTTATATAGAATGCAAAATATGTGGCAGTCATGTGCCACCTTTTTTTTATTGGAAAAGAAGATTTTATTCATGCACAAAGAATTTACATGTAGTGAATAACCAGTACACAAATAAAAATTGGAAGAAAGGAGAAAACTAAAAAGAAAGCTACATTGACCAAATAAAATAAAATAAAATAATCAATAATTTGTCAAGTTTTTGGATTTATCTTCGTGTATATTTTGGCATTGACATGTGGAAATTGAATAAATACATCTTTAAAATCTTTAGTTACCTTTTTTTGCTTTACAATGGAAAGGCATTGGTTGCTGGATTTTTATTATCAGAAAGAAAACTCCATCTACACGAGAAGTTGTTTGAGAATATTAGACCCTCTCTAAGCTCTCATGTTATTCCCTCTACTTTTAGTCCATTCATGAATATTTGACTGCTTGTCAGTGCTAGTAGTAACGAACAAGTATCGGGGTGTTGAACTCATTCTGAGAAGGACGTAATTCTACAGGTACTGAGCATGGTGTTGAAGCCTAGAGGCCGTGACATGGACATAGGACCCGCAACTCGTAGATATTGATCCGAGGGAGCCTCCATGATAACAATGGGGAATCTACTAAATAAGAACCCAGAATTAACATGCTCCTATGCGTGCTTACTAGAGGAGACTCTATATGAGAATCCTTTTGATGGCGCACGAGGTATTATATACATGTGCTAAGTTATGAAGACTTGTGTTTAGTTTATGAGAATGTAGCTTTTATAGTTTCATCAACGTTAACCTTGATAAGCACGTTTGTGCTACATTTTATACCCATATTTATATTAGCTAGGACTCGATATTTTGGCTAATGATATTATTTAATGCTTTTGTAGAAAGTACAAGTGAACCTGATCACCGGGCGAATAACTAGCTAAACTGGGAGTTATAGTGGCGTTTGCGACTAAAGGCACTAATTCTACATTCCACCGCTAGAGACATTGAGACAAGGAAGTGGTCTTTGGTTATATATCAAGCACATCAATTCCACTGCCAGAGAATGATTGAATGAGTCAAAGAGTTTTATTTGGTCAAGTACGTGTAGCTCATTAGGAGTTTCAAGAAGGAACTATGCCACATGTCCCGCTTACCACCACATATGGTTTCTTTACAAAAAAGAAAGAAATCAATTCGGGGAGAATGGAGTTGGTTGTTCTTTGATCGATACGGTTCTTTGGCAAGATGGACTTGGGTGCGATGTCGTAGCCAAGATGATGATGGAAGTGGAAGAAAACGACAACAAACGAAGTGTATGTTGTTGGTGCTATGAAAGTGATTGAGCCGTAGTTCTTTGGAGCAAACCGAAGCTAGCTGTGCATTGGTTTGTGTGGGTTCAGGTGGAGATGTCGCATGCCCGGTGGAGAATGCTGCTCTGGCTGGCACATTGGTGGTCGTAATGGCAACTGAGTTTTGGGTTTGTTCATTATGCAAGTTGTTGCTGCTGCAATGGCAGCGAGAGAAGAGAACTGGTTCCATGGTCCGGTAGCTGATTTGAACTGAGTGGAGATGGATACTAGGTAGTCGGTCGAGTTGTGGCTGGAATATCACCGCGAGAAGTGGGTATGCGATTGAGAAATCAACAGTACTTGGCAACAACAAAGTGAGGTATCCAGACTCACTGTTTTGGGTGGTGATTATTGCAACATCAGCTCTTGCAGATTTGCAAGCCGTAGAGGAAGGTGTTGTGGCCGGAATTTATTTTTCGTGAGTTCAAATAACTGCATGCATGGAGCTAAAGTCTGACGCAGTGGAGATGTTCAAGAATGGAGATAATCGTGGCGATTGTTAGCAGCAGATTTGTGATGGTTTTGTTCTCTCATACTGATGGTGATTGTTGTTTGATCGAGACTGAGATGATGGTTGTCGCTGGAGCAAAGAAAGTAAGCACTAATTGAAGGTGTTGAAGGCATGAGAACGAATGGGTTTCATGACTGCAGTTCTCGATTTTTCTTGTGCCGACCGAGAACAAGATGGAAACTGAGTGGAGATGGTCATATGAACTGGGTTTCAGTGATTGATTGTGGGGATTTATGGAGAGGACGTGAAATAAAGTGTGGACAAGACCTGGGTAAGTGATGAACTGAAATTTTGGAAGCCTAGTAAAAAAGTAGGAGAGAGAAGCAGTGAGGTGGTGAGGTTTTTCTATTGGTGGTGCGATTGGTTTGACTTTTCTTCTCCTCCTGATTTTCTTTTTTCTCTGCCGCCGCCTGCGGCGTAATGGCAACGCTGCAGCCTAGTGTTCCTCCTATGTTGTCTTCCTCCCTTGAGGCAGGGGATTCTCAAATGGGGGAATCTCTTGCTATTCTTAATCCTGAGAAAAACTCTAGTACTTCTAGGGTTTTACCTGCAAGTTTTGGACCTGTTGGTGGTTCGTTTCCGAAATTTGGATATATCAATTGGTCAGAATTTTATTCTGGTGAAAGAGGTGCTATTCAAGACAAGGAAAAGATGTTTAAACAGCCAGTGCTTATTGACGGGAAGAAGGCAGCATCATTCTCCTTTGCTGATTTTGCTTCTGATATCAAAAAATGTGAAGATCTGGTTATTGGGGCTTTTGTGGGTAATCGTTTATGGAAACCTAAAGGAGAATTTAATATGACTATTCATGGTGAAAAGTCTTTTGTGTTTGATTTTGCTCTGGAGGAGGATAGGATTGCTGTTCTTGAGCAGGGTTCGATTTATATCGCTCAAAAACTCTTTATTATCAGACCCTGGCATAAAGATCTTGAGAAAGAATTAGAAGAACTTAGAACTATACCTATTTGGTTGAATCTGAGAAAAGTTCCTCTACACATGTGGAGTGCTACTGGTTTAGGAAATATTGCAAGTTGTGTTGGTACTCCAATTATGTTGGATAAGCAGACTATGAATAGAACTACAATGAGTTATGCCCGAATTTGTGTAGAAATTGATACTAATTGTGAATTTCCTAGTACTATTCCTGTGTACATGGATGGTAAGCTAGCGTTTGAAGTTCGGTTGAGTACCCTTGGAGACCTCCCATGTGTACTCATTGCCATACTTTTAATCATTCTGTTCTTCAATGTAAGGATTCTATGAAATCTCAGGGAGAGGCGCACCTCAAGGAAATAAGCCTCGACCTGACAAGAATGGTTGGGTTGTTAAGTCTACTAAAAGGAATAGGGATGCTAAAGAAAATGCAGGACCCTCTAGTTGAGGAGATGATACTGAAATTGAGTCTGTGGTTAGTCAGATGGAAGTGGTTGATCATCAAACTTAGATACCCAGTAAGGATAGTTCTCTTTTGGCTGGTAATTCTTCTTCTGTGGATTTATTGCAGACTACTAATATGTTTGATGTGTTGGTTGAACAAGATTTGAATATTATGGAATTAGATGGTAAGCAATCTGGTGATGCTGGTTCTGCTTCAGGGAGTGGAGCTAGGGCCCATTTTATTAAATCTTCTGTTGGCTCTGATTCCTTGAAGATAGGAATTCCTGCTAAGGGACCTGATTTGAAGAAACCGTTAGGGTAAGAAGCCTAACCTCACTATCTCTCATAATGTTTAAATTAGCAATATGGAATATCGAGGTCTAAATGATCCTCTAAAGCAAGTCAAGTAGGTTCTTTTATTAAGAATAATGATATTGAAATAATGGGCATAGTTGAAACTCATGTTGAGTTTTAATGCTAGTAGGATTAGGAATAAGATTATGCCTAAATGGCAGTTTATTGATAATTATAATAATGATGCTTCTGGAAGAATATGGATTGGCTGGAATACTTCTGTGGTCAACATTTCTTTAATTCACTCTTCTTCTCAGGTTATTTTTGTTGAAGTTAATACTAATAATAATGTTAGTTTCATTGCCGCTTTTGTTTATGGTAGTAATGATCCTATGGTTCGGAGAAATCTTTGGCAGGACCTCTCTTCCTTTTCTCAAATCAATTCTAAACCATGGGTTGTTCTAGGAGACTTTAATTCTATCTTAAATCCTACTGATAAGATAGGAGGAGCTGATGTTAGACCTAGTCATTATCAAGATTTTAGTATGTGTTTGCAGAATGCTCAGTTGATGGATCTTCCTTATTCTCGGGGTGTTTTCTTACTTGGTTCAATAAGGTGGAGATAATAGAATTGGGTCTAAATTGGACAGGGTTTTGTTAATATAGAATGGATGGATCAATTTGTTGAATCAAAGGTGAATTTCTTAATCCTCGGCATTTCGATCATTCACCTAGTGTTACTATTATCTATGAGAAGCGTAAACATGGGCCTCCCCTTTTAGATTCTTCAATTTCATGACAGAGGAGCCTGATTTTATGGACCTGGTGAGACGTGCTTGGTCTGGAAAAATTAGAGGTAATCCTATGTTTATTCTTAATTCTAAAATGAAGAAAGTTAAAGCTAGTATCATTGCTTGGAAGAAGATCGGGTTCAAGAACTTATCTGAACAAGTTTTTAAGTCTAAGAAAGATTTACAATCTATTCAAGATCACGAGAGCTCCTCTTTGTCCTCAATTGGCTAGAAAAGAGAAATTGGCTGTGCAACAAGTATTCCAAAGTGGCTAGATATGAAGAATCTATGAAGCATCAAAGATCCGAGTTCGAGTGGTTAAAGCTTGGAGACTCTAATACTTCATTCTTCCACAACTCCATTAAAAGAGAAGATCCGGGAATAATATTCCTCGACTTTGACCTCTCAAGATAATATTACGTTAAATGATGATACGATATTGCTCTTGACTGCATTAAGTTCTTCTCTCGATTTATTTGATGAAGATGGAACTCATATTATAAGATGGTCATCTTATTGATATGATTTCTTTTGAGAAGTTGGTTAGCGAAAATGATTGTGCTAAAACCGATTCAACCTGTGTCTAGAGATGAAGTGGTGGAGGCTCTTTCTTCTATTGGATCTAATAAAGCTCCGGTCCGATGGTTTTTGACCATTTTTTCAAGGTATGTTAATCGTCATTTGTAGGGGGATGAATTTGTTCTTTCTTGTGCAAAATGTTTTTGCCAAATCTAAATTTTTACAAGAGATCAATAGTACTTTTCTGACTCTAGTTGCTAAAAAGGAAAATCCTAATGGTGTAGGTGATTATAGACCCATTGCTTGTTGTACTGTGGTTTATAAATATATAGCCAAAATTATTGCTATGAGAATGAAGTCAGTTTTGAGAGACCTGATCAATCCTAATCAATCTGCTTTTATCAGTGGTAGATCCATCCAAGATAATATTATGGTTGCCCATGAAATAGTTAGGAACTATCATAGAGATTCTCGGGAACTCCTAGATGCACTCTAAAGATTGATCTAAAAAAGCCTATGACACTCGTTAGTTGGAATGCTATTCTCATTACCTTACAAAAATGGGATTTCCTGAGCTTTTTGTTTCTTGGATCAAGCTTTGTATAACAACTCCCAAGTACTCTATTCTTATTAATGGATCTCCTTATGGGTATTTTGGAGCTAATAGAGGGTTGAGGCAAGGGTGTCCCCTGTCCCCTTATTTGTTTGTCATGGTAATGGAGTTGCTGAGCTTAATCTTTCAAAATCAAGTGGCTCTTAAACAGTTTGGTATGCATCCTAGATGCAAGCTTACTGGCCTTACTCATCTTTGCTTTGCAGATGATGTATTGGTTTTCTTTAAGGGTACTAGAGAAGCAGCTGAGAATTTGAAGACTTGTATTGATACTTTTTCTTCTTGTACTGGTCTTGAGATGAATAAAGAGAAGACTTCTCTGTTCTCTTCAGCTGTGGACAATAATTGTTTATCTGACATTGTGAGTAGTTTGGATTGTGTTAAGGATAACTTACCTGTCGGGTTGATGCGTGTCGTAGGTGCAATCAAATTAATTAATACTTTACTACCTAATTAACAAGTAATATAGGGTAGTCAAGGTCGATCCCACGAGGAGCACGAGATTCTAGTTGTAAAAATTGTCACGAAAGGGGGGTGTAAAAAGCAAAAGAAAATAAACAAGACAATTAAAAGATAAAGTTGAAAGCAAAAAGAGAGACGAGATCAAGGAATCCTTCTTCGTTACGAAACAATGAATCAAGTTATGTTCTTTTCTACTTGTTATTAGTCACAAATTATCACCAACCGTAGGTAAAGCAGCTAGCTCGAGTGCTAAACCCCTAAATCCATTGTATCACTTAGGACACGGAAGTTCTCGACCACTGGATTCTAATCACCAAGCCACCTAGAATTAGCTCAACCTAGATGTAACTTGGCTCATGCATTAGGTTTTGTGAATTTCTTAGGTTGATATTAGTAGTTAGACTCTTAGCTCAAGGTCTACTTGCTAACGTTGTTTCTACACACAATTGCTCCACGGAATCCCTCCGCAAGGTCTCGTGTTTGCTACTTATGTAAAGAGTCAAGAAACGATTACTTATCTCCTAACTTTCACTAGCTTTAGATCAAATTAACAAATCAATTTAGTTGGCCACCCAAACAATCTATCAATCAATCATGAATGTCTTTAAGATCACTCCTATTAGTAAAAACAAACGATAATTATGTGAAAAACTTCAAGATAGAATTTGAAAACAAAAACTTAAATCATATGTTTAAAAACTAGGAATTCATCCTCAATCAATGAAATTAACTACTCATGTTAAAAGTTCACACAAAAGAATAAGAAAAGAAAAGAATTGTGTGTATAGAGATGTGTAAAAAAGATATGTAGAAGTTGTAGAAAACTTCTCTATTTATAGGCTTCAATATTCTCCAAATCTTCTAAGGAATAGAATCCTTTTTCTTTTGCAATTCAATTTCCAAATTCAAGTCTTTCTCTTTTCTTCCACCTTCTCTTTCCAAATTTGAGTCCAATTCTCCATCCAATTCCTAGCCCAAGTCTTCACACCCATGAGAGAAGTCCATAGAAAATTCTAGAATTTTTGCTCGCCGGAAAATCGGGATTGTGGGAATTTGGCGGAAACGTCGCCGCCGGCCACCGAAAAGTTCACCGTCGAGAGAATATTCACGGAATATTCCATCCAGGTCCTCCGTTAGGACTAACGGTCAAAAGTCGACTTAACGGTCAATGTCGGTCAACCGGGTCAAGTCGGAGAGGAGTCGACTCGAGTCGGCGGTCTTAGTTAGGTCGAGTGGTCCGATTCATTGGTCGATCGTGGCCGAATCGGTTTCTGGATCGTGAGTCAACTCGCCAGAGAGGAAATTTAGTAGAGTTCGTTTCAATTCAGACTTTTAGGCCAATTTCAGCCTCTACTTTCTTCACCTGCTAAGAATCCTAACATTCATCTATTTAGTTCAAACATTCCACACATTTATGCAATGAGCTCATTCATTTCCAAGATCCGGTAATAAAGAACAAAAGTCTTCATACCATCTCCGGCATTTCAGTGAAGAATAACAACTGGCTCATTCATTTATGCAACCTTGTCCTGCACCACCTTGCTATCCCTTTGCACTGTTCTTCATCTCCTGGTTGCAGCAGCGATCGATTCATCTCTTATCACAGCTGCTCAACTCATAATCCAGACTTCAATCAACCCATGAAACCAATTTGAACCCAGACTCCGTTTCTCAATTCGAATCCCACCATCATCAACATCTCAGCTCGACCACAGACCTATCTCCCTGAGCTTCAACCACAGATCGAACCTTTCTCTCAGTATCATCCCCATCTTCAATTTCTTCTCCCGTTGCTCAACATCGAGCTCAAACCCATTTTGTGAGCTCAAGAACACCATTAATGGTAACACAAGAAACTCACTTCCTTGATTCGATTGAAACCCTAATCTTCACAACCAGCACCTTCCAATCGAAACCCATTATCCACAGCAGCTATTTCAATCACTTCATCTGCAATTTCTTCTCAAACCACTAATTCACGGCTTCAACTCCACAAATTCGTACCACTCTTCACAGCGATTCCCAGATCCATCTCTTCTTCTGGATTCAACAGCAGCATCTTTAACAACACCAAAACCCATCTCTATGTTCTTCAGTTCATGGCCATCTCTGTTTTCTCAATTTTTGCCCATTTATCTTCAAATCTCTCGATCAAACATCATCAGCTGCTGCCTTGAACCAAACTGTGCCTCCATTTCTCTTTCTTACTTATTTCAGGTGCAAATGAAATAGAGCAATGATTCTCTCGATTTAGGGTATAAGAAGACTAGGGTGCTAACAGCACACCCTCCTTCTGGATAAGGGCCACCCATCTGGCAACCCCTTAACCACAGCTGGTTTGTCTATAGTGCTCCTCCATAAGAGTTGTCCCTTAACCTCAAGAGGGCTCCATATATCAATCGCCTGCTAAATGACCTCTTTGCCCTTTTTACTTAAATTGGGTGATTTCTTCTTCGTTTCCTCCGTGCGACTCCATAGTAGCTATAAAACTCAAAACAAGCGTAAAATACATAATTTTACGAAAAATAGCAAAGAAAGCATAAACTACTAGATAGTAAATTAGGTGTATTCTACACCTATCAAATTCCCCACACTTAGACTTTGCTAGTCCTCGAGCAAATCAAACCAAAACTCACAACTTCAAAGCGTTTGAGCGTCACAAGCATCCAAAAAGTTATGAGGACATAGAATTTCTCGCATGCTAGTAATAAGAAGTTAGAAATACTAAAGAACATATTCTCATTCTTAAATGTTGAGTGAGAAATAACCACACCATAATGAGAGAACGCGTGTTTGAGAAACGATCAATAAGCATTTCGCTCGATCGCCTCACCAAAAGGATTTTATGATAATTGCACTCAAAAGACGGCTTTTTTATGGTTCTCACATGTGTGCAGGTAGGAATGAAGAGAGAATTCTGCGACACGTTGAATGGTGGAAGGACAACTTCCGAAATATTTTTAAAAACCCACATCTTTTAATATTTTGAAAAACCATTTTTCTCGACGATCTCTACGAAAGGAAATCAACCATTATTATCGAGGATGAGATTACTTACTTACCTTCACATCCGATTGCCAATTATGATAACACCACTCTCACGGTATCCAATAGAAACGTCTTCCGCTCCTCGTCTTTATCTTCTTAGTCCTCGTCTTCGGTTTCAACTATTGATGATAAACCCTTGAATTTCATAAATCCTTAACAATTTATAACTCTTCTACCTTAAATCCTTGTCGCTTGAAACTTCCTTATAAATTTTCCTTCCCCACGGCTCATTAAATAAAAATAAGAACAAATATTTCTCTTGTTTCTCTCTTTTTTCAAAATTTTTTTTTCTTTCTTTTTTCTTTTCTTTTTCTTTCTTTTCTTTTTTTTTTTTTTTTTTTTTTTTTACAAAAATAAACCATGGCCGTGGGAGAAGTATTTTACCGCTTGATTCTTCACAACTTGTATCGTCTTGAAATCATAAACTTCAAAAATTCTCACCTTTTAATTTTCTTCGCTTTCATGAATTTGCTCTTTTTCTCGTTCCGTTGCTTGTAAACCATAAACTTTTCCAACTTTCCTTGTAGATTTTGATGTCGCTCCTTGTTGATGATGAGAGTGTTTCTATGGATCCGTTGTTGTCGAGAGAGAGAATGGTGCTAATCGCAAATCGAACTACAAGAAGGAAGCTTTCATCTATAGACGTCACCCTCATGATTGACAAAATTAGCACTCAAGAGATCAAAGAGTAGTGCTTATTGGTGGGAGGTTGGGTAGCTCACCATTCTACCCGAATTTACGTATGGTGACACACACTCAAAAGAAGCTCTTTAGTAGATGGAAAATTTCTGGTCGGTGCCTCACATGATATGAATACGGGTAGTCTCCACTAATGATTGATCAGCAACTCTAATAACGCATTTCTCCCCCGCACCAAATTCGCATCAGGCATGATTAAATCCATTATTTAACACTCAAACAAACAAGAAATCCGAATGTAGTTCTCTAACATTTCCAAGTTCAATTATGTCGGTCAAAATCTCTATGTAAACATACCTAGAAGTATGCTAGTGACTCTAAAATCTTTAAAAGTTGGAATTTTTAAGTAAAACTTTTTTTTTTTTTTCAAAATTTTTTAATTTTTTGTAATTTTTGTTTTAAAAACATGCTTAACCACTCCCCCACACTTAAACCTTACATTGTCCTCAATGTAATTGAATCCTCCTAGTAAAGTCAAGGTGGGAAATTTTAACATGATAAGAAACAAGAAAAAGAAATAACAAAAAAGCAAAAAGATAAGAAATACAAAACCGATGGGTTGCCTCCCATTAAGCGCTTGTTTTAAAGTCGACGGCCCGACTTGGCTCTTGCAAGATTCATTCCCCATATACTAACAATCGGAAAATTTGAGGATCCACCCATAATACCTGTTTTGCAAACAACAACTCCATACAACTATTAGCACAAGAAAACAATAGTGAAATTATCGTCGATAGAAATTTCCCCACACTTATTCTGTCCACACTCTAAGTGTATAAAGAACATAGAATTAAAGAACTTCCATGTATTCCTCT
Source organism: Papaver armeniacum (assembly GCA_023531295.1). NCBI lineage: Eukaryota > Viridiplantae > Streptophyta > Magnoliopsida > Ranunculales > Papaveraceae > Papaver > Papaver armeniacum. Next base: position 93,159 of record JAJJWW010015217.1, read on the forward strand.
TGGCAAACCCGCATAGTGTTAGCATCAAGTGTTTCCAATGGTGGATATCTAGAAACAAAATCATCCAAAAATACTTTCAAGCACATACATTCAAACCAATAAGAGGTGAAGGAGAAGAATCAATAGGCAAAGGGTTAGACAAACCTTTCACAATCTCTTGTATTATAGAATCCTCTTCATCCTTAAAAATTCAAGTGAATTACTTACCTCTTGTATATCGTGGTCCTCTATTAAACCTTGCAACCATTCTTCGTCGTTTTCTACCTTAACCAAAGTCTCGGCATCATTAAAATCATTCGCAAGTTCAATTGGGTCTTCCACAAAATCAATGAATGTGGTTTCATCCTCTATAATCATCTCTTCAACATTCTCATCATCGGAATCGGGCCATTCACTAAAATGATTCTCATCGGTATAGATTGTAAAATCTTCAAAGGCGGGTGTTACACCGTTTACAGCAATAGGTAAGTCACACCCAATCTCCTCCTTTTGAATAGGTGAAGGATCGTTATTATGATCCGAGTTGGAATAACTTCCTCATTGTCGGAACATTCATACACTTCCGCGGACTCCCATCTTTCCCTAAGAAATTTTTCCAAGCAATAAATGCATCTTCCTCAAGCTCTTCCTTTTGAATAGGTGATTGATCATTATTAAGATCAAGGCTCGAGTAATCTACACTAGCGTCATCAAAAGTCTCCAAAGGTTGGTCCTTTTCAACACAATCATCTTCATTTTCGGACTCACCATAATAAGAATCTTCATCGGTTTCATACCCTTTATCCCGACGTCGTTTAAGTTCCATATGAAGAGTCCTACTAATTTCCGCGACAAGCTCTTCCGAGTCTCCATCATCTTCCAATTTGTATAATTTTCAGGTGCAAGTTTCGACGTTCACACGCTTACCACCGTTTATAGAGTTTATAGATCGTATCTCCTCTTTTGGAAAAAGTGAAGGAAAAACACGATGAAGAGGAGTATATTCCAAATTCTCTCTGTCGCACATTACTAGAAAACAAATTGTTAGATGTATAACTATCCTTCCATCCATGTGATTGTCCACTTACATACCCGTCATAAGGTTGTTGATATGTATGAGAATATCCATAAGGTTACGTAGGAAATTTATCATAGCCAAAATATTGGTTTTGATTGTATCTAAGGATGGTTGGAAGTTGTCATAATGTTGAGGTTGAAAACCGTATTGATTGTTGTAATATGCTTGCTCTTGTCCACCGTACATGGAAACCAAGACTGAAATAAGATTCAAAAACCAAGTTAGATACGGAATAGAATCCAACAAAGCAAAAATAAAGCAAAAAGAAAAATAAAAACAACTAAAATCATCCATTTGCTCCCTACAGCGGTGCCAAAATTTGATGCGTGTCGTAGGTGCAATCAAATTAATTAATACTTTACTACCTAATTAACAAGTAATATATAGGGTAGTCAAGGTCGATCCCACGAGGAGCACGAGATTCTAGTTGTAAAAATTGTCACGAAGGGGGGGTGTAAAAAGCAAAAGAAAATAAACAAGACAATTAAAAGATAAAGTTGAAAGCAATAAGAGAGACGAGATCAAGGAATCCTTCTTCGTTCTGAAACAATGAATCAAGTTATGTTCTTTTCTACTTGTTATTAGTCACAAATTATCACCAACCGTAGGTAAAGTAGCTAGTCTGCTAAACCCCTAAATCCCAGTATCACCGGACACGGAAGTTCTCGACTACCGGATTCTAATCACCAAGCCACCTAGAATTAGCTCAACCTAGATGTAACTTGGCTCATGCATTAGGTTTTGTGAATTTCTTAGGTTGATATTAGTAGTTAGACTCTTAGCTCAAGGTCTACTTGCTAACGTTGTTTCTACACACAATTGCTCCACGGAATCCCTCCGCAAGGTCTCGTGTTTGCTACTTATGTAAAGAGTCAAGAAACGATTACTTATCTCCTAACTTTCACTAGCTTTAGATCAAATTAACAAATCAATTTAGTTGGCCACCCAAACAATCTATCAATCAATCATGAATGTCTTTAAGATCACTCCTATTAGTAAAAACAAACGATAATTATGTGAAAAACTTCAAGATAGAATTTGAAAACAAAAACTTAAATCATATGTTTAAAAACTAGGAATTCATCCTCAATCAATAAAATTAACTACTCATGTTAAAAGTTCACACAAAGAATAAGAAAAGAAAAGAATTGTGTGTATAGAGATGTGTAAAAGATATGTAGAAGTTGTAGAAAACTTCTCTATTTATAGGCTTCAATATTCTCCAAATCTTCCAAGGAATAGAATCCTTTTTCTTTTGCAATTCAATTTCCAAATTCAAGTCTTTCTCTTTTCTTCCACCTTCTCTTTCCAAATTTGAGTCCAATTCTCCATCCAATTCCTAGCCCAAGTCTTCACACCCATGAGAGAAGTCCATAGAAAATTCTAGAATTTTTGCTCGTGGGAAAACTGGGATTGTACGAATTTGGCCGGAAAGCGTCCATCGTAGGTCACCTGAAAAGTTCACCGTCGAGAGAATATTCGACGGAATATTCGTCCGGTCCTCCGTTAGGACTAACGGTCAAAAGTGAGACTTAACGGTCGAGTCGTGGTCAACCTAGGGTCAAGTCGGAGAGAGTGGGACTCTAAGTCGTGGTCTTAGTTGGCCGAGTGGTCCGATTATTTGGGTCGGATCCCATTTGAATCGAATCGGTTATCGGGATCGTGAGTCAACTCGCCAGAGAGGAAATTTGGCCGAGTTCTGTTCAATTACAGGACTTTCCGGCCAATTTCAGGCCTCTACTTTCTTCACCTGCTAAGAATCCTAACATTCATCTATTTAGTTCAAACATTCCACACATTTATGCAACAGAGCTCATTCATTTCCAGCATCAGGTAATAGCAACAACAGTCTTCATACCATCTCCAAAGATCAGTAATGACAACAATGACTCATTCATTTATGCAACCTTGTCCGCACCACCTTGCTATCCCTTTGCACACATTCTTCATCTCCCAGTTGCGGCCGATCGATTCATCTCTTATCACAAATTTGCTCAACTCATAATCCAGACTTCAATCAACCCATGAAACCAATTTGAACCCAGACTCCGTTTCTCAATTCGAATCCCACCATCATCAACATCTCAGCTCGACCACAGACCTATCTCCCTGAGCTTCAATTACAGATCGAACCCTTTCTCTGTATCATCCCCATCTTCAATTTCTTCTCCATGTTGCTCAACATCGAGCTCAAACCCATTTTCGCCGAGCTCAAGAACACCATTAATGGTAACACAGTAAACTCAGTCCTCGATTCGATTGAAACCTAATATTCACAACCAAAGACCTTCCAATCGAAACCCATTATCCCAAGAATGACTATTTCAATCACTTCATCTGCAATTTCTTCTCAAACCACTAATTCACGGCTTCAACTCCACAAATTCGTACCACTCTTCACAGCGATTCCCAGATCCATCTCTTCTTCTGGATTCAACAGCAGCATCTTTAACAACACCAAAACCCATCTCTATGTTCTTCAGTTCATGGCCATCTCTGTTTTCTCAATTTCTGCCCATTTATCTTCAAATCTCTCGATCAAACATCATCAGCTGCTGCCTTGAACCAAACTGTGCCTCCATTTCTCTTTCTTACTTATTTCAGGTGCAAATGAAATAGAGCAATGATTCTCTCGATTTAGGGTATAAGAAGACTAGGGTGCTAACAGCACACCCTCCTTCTGGATAAGGGCCACCCATCTGGCAACCCCTTAACCACAGCTGGTTTGTCTATAGTGCTCCTCCATAAGAGTTGTCCCTTAACCTCAAGAGGGCTCCATATATCAATCGCCTGCTAAATGACCTCTTTGCCCTTTTTACTCAAATTGGACAATTTCTTCTTCTTTTCCTCCGTGCGACTCCAGAGTAGCTATAAAACTCAAAACAAGCGTAAAATACATAATTTACACGAAAAATAGCAAAGAAAGCATAAACTACTAGATAGTAAATTAGGTGTATTCTACACCTATCACAGTACTTGGGTGTTCCCCTTCGTCTACTAGGTTATCTTATTTGGATTGTCAACCACGATTGCCGAGTTACTTCGGGGTAAAATCTTGGAAATCTAGGGATTTGACTTATCTTTGGTAGATTGCTTCTAATCAAATATGTTCTTCTTTGGGATGGTTTACTTGGCTTTCTGTTTTATCCTTCCCAAGAGGGCCATTAAGGAATTAAATAGCATTTTTAAGAGATTTCTTTGGGCAGGAAGTGACTTAGACAAGAAGAATTGTCATGTTAATGGTCTACTATTTGTCATCCTTATAATGAAGGTGGTTTGGGAGTGAGAGACATTGAAGTTTCAAACAATCTTTGCTAATTTAAGGCATTTGTGGGATATAATTTACGGCAATCATACCATCCTGACAGATTGGGTCCATAAAAATCTTCTCAAGAATAAAGATTTTGGTCAATTAAGGTTCCTCGGGATGCTTCTTGGTGCTGGCGTAGAATTCTAGAACAGAGAGAAGTGTTGCTAAAGAGATGGTGGTTACTATTATTGGCAATGCGAAATCCACCAAGTTTCTTATCGATTCTTGGCACCCTAAAGGCAAACTTATTGATTTGGGTGGATGAGGAAATTATTCTTAACTATTTTCCTTGCAGAGATTGTTTTGTGGCGGACTTTGTTGTTCAATGGGAATGGAGCTTGCCAGTTGTCTTTGACTCTAATGTTCTTGATACTCTCTCTCAAATTTCCATAGTGACATTTCGGTGATGTTGAAGACAAGGTGGTCAGTCAATTAGCACCCAGTGAGTTTAATATGAAAGCTACTTACTCGCCTTGGTAAACTCTCGGTGATTGGTTCAGTGGAGCTCTCTTGTCTGGTTTAAACATCATATCCCTAGACATACTTTCATTACTTGGATTGCTTTACATGGGAGGCTTAAAACTAGAGATAAGCTTATGCAATGGGGTCTCATGGCTTCGCTCCTTGTACTTTTTGTGATCATGTCTTAGAAAATGAGAGTCACTTGTTTCACTGATTGTGAGTTTGCTCTTTCAGATTTGGAAGGGTCTTTTGATTAAGATGGGGTTTAGTAGGAATGTCGCGGACTTGACCGATGAAGTGTCCTGGTGTGTCGAAAGTTTCAAAAGTAACAATTTAATTTCTTTTGTGAGAAGAATGGTTTTCAACAGTTTCATCTACCACATTTGGAGGGAAAGGAACTCTAGAGTTTTTACCTCTAAATATTCTTCCATGGAGGCTGTTAGTTACAATATTATCCAGACGTTTGGTTGAAAATGAGCAATGTGAATTTGAAGACGATGATTCTACTTCTAATAGAGACTTCATAAACAGGTGGAGATTTGTTTGTGAATTTATTCTAAAAGTGCCTATTCCCGTACTTGGAAAGCTCCTACCTGGATATGATGTTATGATCAATATTGATGGATCTAAAGGAGACAACTATCTTTGGTTTGGGTGCCCTTATTAGAGACTCCTTAGGAGATCCTCTAGTTCTTTTTATATGGGGTTTTCATCCCATTTTGTTACAACTCTTGAACTGCAGGAGTTGAATTGGGCTTGTTGATTGCTATCAAGATTGAAGCTAAATTTATTCACATCTGTACAGATTCTTGGACTATTTGCCAGCTGCTAAATAGTGATGATCCCAAGCCTCCCTGGAATGTCATCCAGGTTTGGAGAAGAGTTATGAACTTATTATCGAAGTTCACCTCGGTGAAAATTACCCATTATTTTCGTGAAATTAACCATGCAGCTGATTTTCTTTCGAAGCTCCAGCCTAATCAGAAATATGTGGAGTTAGCCATTGAGCAGTTCTCTCCTGCTCTTAAGAAGATTATCGAAGATGACAAAACTGGAAGAGTGTATTACAGGGTGTAGTAAGCCTTGAAATAGGCTCGCGTGTCTTTGGTTTTCCTTTTCTTTTTCTTTGTTTTGTTGTTTTTGTTGTTTCTCTTGTTTCTTTTTAGTTTGGTTGGGGTCTCCTTAACCCCGCGTGTCGTGTCAAAATTAAAAAAAAAAAAAAAAGTGATGAACTGAAATACAAGGAACAGATGTATGTTGGCTGCATGCAGTTGAATGGGATTCGTTTGAAGTGATGTTTGAAGTAGTTCTCGACTGAGAAAGAAGTGGCAGCGTGGAATGGGTTCACTTTGGGGCCGATAGATGAGTTGTTGCAACGGTGGAGGAAGGTGCTAAAAGGGTCAATCTGAAAAGCAGGGAGTATATAGTGCCGATTGTCCTAAAACAGATTCGGTGTCTTAACTTGGAGAGTGAGGTCGATGGTGGACTGGGCCTGGAAATTGCTAGGTCTTAATTATTGGACTTTCGGTTTTGCGACAGCAGATATATATAAACGAACAAAGAACAATTTTGAGGAGGAAGCCGGAGGCGGCTACACAACCGTGAAGAGGAGAAAACAAGGGTTTGCCGATTGATTTTATTTTTCTCCATGGTTTGCTAAATCGTTTGTTAGGTTTTAGATTGAAACCAATTTATTTATATAGACTCTACGATGATATTTCTAATAAAGATTCATTGATTAGTGATTTCTCTTCATATAGCTTGGTGTTTTATCGTTCATGTGATTTTCTTGATTATTTATGCTTTTGAATTGATATTTCGTGCTTCGGTTAAATCCCTAGACGTGGTATGAAAGGATAGATAGGTAATGCTTTAGGATCGCTACATACGAAGCGAAGGAAGTTACAGCGGAGAAACTATATTTTAGAATTTAATATAACATCTTCCGGGACATGAGATTGATTTCGATATTTGTCTTGAGTAATAAATAGAAATTAGTAGAGTTTTATATGATTGAATTGGTGGAAATCGAAAACCTTAATAACCCATTACCTATTTTGTTACGATTATTTATTATTTTGTTTTGTTCCGAAATTCTGAAAATCATCTAAACATCTTCAATTTGGTTACTTAGTTTTTTTGGTATTAGTTGGTAGAGTATTTCACACTCCTCGTGGGAACGACTTGTACTTGCCATTGTCTACTAGTTAGACGTTGTGCACTTGCAGTATTATTATTGTAGGTTTCCGAGCCTACCAAACCTCCTCGTTTATCATATGTATATATAAGACCCTTACTCTATTATTCTCCCAATCCTTTTTGTTTTCCTCGTCCGTCGATAATATTTTTGTTATCTCCCGACGGAAAGAGTCTAGTCGATTTGATATGTTAGAGACTGTAACGAACCCGTTGGATTTCTGTTGACTTCTGCACCTAGAAAATTTATGAATTTCACCTGAATCAGTCGAATGCATGTTCTTGTTAAGATCTGAAAAGATGACACCTGAAAATTCCCTTCCAAAGAGAGAGTCACTTTTTGGAAGGTCACTTGTGTTATTGGTGTTCTATTAAATCTCTCCTTAAATCCTTTTCCTTCCAACTGTAGTTGTCCAATCTATTTTCCTTATTGGTGCAGTCCACTCTCTAGTTTTCCCTCCTCACTAAGTGGAAAGCGGTGGAGTGTATTCGTTTGATTGGTTGAGTCTATATCATTGAGAATGAAGCAGGTTCTTGGAGGTTTTTCCAATCCTCGTTTAAATGCTAGCTCAGAGTTAGATTTGCTTTGCTGGGAACTTAAGGCAGAAGGTTCACATTCTATATTTTGACGAGGTAGTTAGAAATGCCAAAATAAATACTTTATAGTCCTACGTATCAAACAATCTACAGAATTTGGGGAAAAAAAATATTAATATGTTACGCCTAAATCTAGAAATTCTTTATTCCAATTCAATTTGTCTATAGTCCATACTGAGAAACAAACAAAATTCGAGTGTGTTTTGAGGGCATACCACCAAATCTGTAGATATGTGATATACAAAAACATTGAAGAAGAATTATATTTCTCAAACGATGATAATTCTGGTGTACATTGGTTCATAGCTTAACAACCTATTTATATTGTTCCATTCAACCAGATTTACAAAAATAAGACAAGCAAACAGATTCCTAATCAAAATAAAACTCCTAAACATAAAACTCTTTTACAAAATTCAAAAACTTCTCAAACAAGTAATTTAACTTAAATACTAAATATTAATCAAATTCCAAATATAGCCTTGGTTAGATTTAATTCCCAACAAAATCTCATATATTAAATATAAGTTAAAAGTAAGGCCACTGAATAATAAAAGGACAAAATATCTTGTATGTCAGTATTAGGCCTTCTAGATATTTTTGACATTGTCATCATTTTGGTTTTTACTGTCAGAGACTTCACACGAAATCGTGTTCAAATCTATCCAAAAAGGACACCAATGTTACCCTGGTTTATATGGATGCACAAGAATGGATCATAAACTAAACCCTTGACAATTGATGGTGATGAGATAAAATTCGTGTAACTAGATCTGAAGAATGAAATCCGGTGCATAAACAGACAACTCTCTCATGTTATAGATACAATTTTTTTTGATCTTACGTTGCCCAAGCATTTTCGTTCGATACCTTAGCAACTAACCATTTGGAAATATGAAGTGTGTAATTAACTTTGTTGATTTACATAACTTCTTTATTTATTAAATGTCGTTCATATTTCCCGAAAATCGATTATTACTATGTTGCTGGTTCAGAAATACCTAAGCAATCGTGCCAGCTAATATTTCCCGGTTATTACTATGTTGCTAGTTCAGAAATACCTGAGCGATCTTGTCACCAAAAAGTTTCCGCATAAGGCCGGTTCCTATGGGTGTGGAAAATCTATTAATTTGTGATTTTGCACCCACTATGAAGCCGACAAACAAGCAAACTTACCACTTAGCCGGGCCAGGTCAAGTTTCTACCGAGGTCGAGTCTCGAACGCTAGGTGTAGTTTCCACCGCCCGGTCTAAACTCGACCGATCGTATCATCACATCTAACGGTCATCATTTCATCATCCTATAAACACAATATCAAGTTTTATTTGAACTCACACTATTTCTTCAATCTCCATTCTTTCACTCCACAAATCCAACATGTCAGTTCGAGTTCGAAACTCAGATTTAGCATAGATGAAGATGAATCCATTTGCAGGCATTATGTTTTTGTTATACAAGACATGGTCAATGATGGACAACATCAACAACAAGAGTTTGTATGGAGTCGTATATTTCAGAGATTTGAAGAAGAAACATTGAACCTCAATAATCGAAATGCAAATGGATTGTGTCATTGCTTCGGAATAATCAGCAAGGATGTGAAGTTGTTTGTTGCTGCACTTACTGAAGGCTATCGAAACCGACAAAATGGCCAAAACGCATTTGATGTGGAGCAAATGTGTAGCTAGAATGGTGCAACAGAGTGGGAAAATATTTTCAATTCGATAGTTGTTATCTTATCTTGAGGGTGTTGCCCAAATATGATGCATCTTTCATTTGTATCAAATTTTAATTTTAAGATATTATTTATATAAAACTAGTGCATATTTCATTAAAAGTTTAGAATTTTTATTTACATTAGTACGTCTTTCATTCATCTAGATAATGACATAACTTACAATAAAGACTTTAAAAGTAAAATTTTGGGACAATGTTCTTTATCTTGTTTATCTTCTTCATTTCACCAAACTTCCAATCAATGCGCTCATGAACGGAGTTTCCTTTGTTTATCTTCTTCTTTGCCTTCAAATTTTCCTTCCCTTCAGCTTTTCTTTGTCTTTTCTTAGTTGGAGGTTTGATTTGGTTAATATCAAAAACTTGTAGACTTCTTTGGTTTTTACCTATTTCTTTGTAACCTTCACATATCTTACTAACGGCGGCTTCAAGCACTACTCCAGAAAAATCAAGTTGTGTAGCCAAGTCAAGTTGGGATTCAAACTTTGCCATTTTGAAAGATAAGATAGATAAAGATGGAAATTTTTTGTGTAAAAAATTTGATGTAATTTTTTTGTGTGAATGTTACATTTTTATAACGGTGGAAAAAGAGCCGTTGCAGGTTTAAAATCAACCGAACGGTGGAGACTCGGTCGCTTAACAACTTTACCATAGTAGCGCGGCAAGTTTGCCAGGCTAGCTGGCATGGCAAATAGGTGGGTTAGCCCCATAGGAACCGGCCTAATGTAAAAAAATTGTGTTGGGTAATCGGGCCTGGCCCGCCTGGGCGTCTATGAAAGTAAGCACCTCGACTTAAAGTGCACTCCAAGGCCAAGAAGCACCTCCAAGAGCAATCCCACTGTTTCCAGTTTCCACAAGGTTTTTTATACTAGGGTTTAACAAGCAAAAATCCCAAATTCCATCGATTCCCAATCTCCGTAAACATGAATTCTTCTTCTCCTGATTCTGAAACGATAGAGAAAATTACAGAAGAAATCCCAAATCAAACAAACCCAGTTCCTCCGGAAACCCTAGAAAATCAAAATTCAGATGCTGTTTTAGTAGATCAGACAAACAAGGGAGAAGAAAAGGAAGATGTAGAAGAAGAAGAAGCAGAATGTGGGTTTTGTTTATATATGAAAGGAGGTGGATGCAAAGATAGTTTTATCGCCTGGGAGAAATGTATGGAAGAAGCTGAAGAAAAGAAAGAAGATGTTGTTGAGAAATGTTATCAAGTTACTTTGACATTGAAGAATTGTATGGAAGCTCATCCTGATTATTATGCCCCAATTCTCAAGGCTGAAAAAGCTGCTTCAGAACAAGTTACCAAGGGAATGGAGGAATTGAACAAGGAGAAAGAATCCAAGGATAGAGGAGATGAAGAGGTTAAGGAGATTGAGATAGAAATTGAGATTGAGAATGACAATGGAATTGAATTGCAGAATAAAATTGGAGAAATTGAAGAAGAAGAAGTGGTGAAGAAGGAGAAATCAACAGATTTGGAGAGTTTAGGCGCTGTAAAAGATAGCAATGGCGAAGAGGTGAAGGAAGTAGAATTGAATAACAAAATTGCAGAAGAGGAAGTGCTTGAGAAGAAGATAGAGAAGCAAACAGATTCGGAGAGTGTAGTCGCTGGAAAAGACGAAGAGGTGAAGGAAGTAGAATTGAATAACAAAGTTGCAGAAGAAGAAACAAAGAATCCGGTAATGTCATTTTTTGACAAAGTATTTTCTTTTAAATTTTAAAGGAGGAGGAGAAGAAAGGGAAATTAGATTCGAGGGGATTCCCATTGTGGATCAATTGATGATGGGATTGCTCAGGTAACACTAACGAAATCCCAAATCTTTTGTATTTTCATTTTTGTTTCACAATGGGTCTAATTATTGTTTTAGTTTTTGTTTTAATGACATTGCAATTAAATCATTGAGTACGAGTTGCAGCTATTTCAGAACTTATTATTGTGCTATATCCTTATGCAATGCCTTAGAAAACTGCAACTTCACACATCGTTTAAATCATTACAATTTATGTTTCTCAATGGGGTCTAATTTTTGTTTGACTTTACAATTTAAATAATTGAGTATAAATTGGAGCTATTTCAGTACTTGTTGTTTGTTTCAATAGTTAATTTGATTGAGATAGTTAACTGTGAGTTTTAGCCTTCCTGCCCTGCTTTGTTAAATAGATAGTTGATGCTGCATTAGAAACAAGGGTTTTCAAAAGGTTGATTATCCCAATTGCTAGGTGTATCTACCCATCCTTATGCAATGACTACTTAAGTTTTTGAAAGGTTCATCATCCTTTCTTGTAATACAGAGTTCCTACTGTCACAAAAAATCGTTACAGCGTTTTTACCCATCAATTTTTGTTTCTCAATGGGGTCTAATTTTTGTTTGACATTATCAGTTGAGTACAAATTGGAGCTATTTCAGAACTTATTCTTTTGCTGCAGTAGTTAATTTAGAGTTATGCAATTAAATATGTGTTTTTCTTCTTGCCCTGTTTTTCTTGGTAGCAGGGAGCTTTAGGATTGGAATGTCGCGTCCAAATCCTTTCAGCTCGTGCATGCTTAGATTAAGTAAATAGTTGATGTTGCACAAGAAACAAGGTTTTGAAAGGTTCACCATCCTTTCTTGTGCAGTTACTGGATTTTTGAAACTATCGAGAGTAATTGATAGGGTTTATTGTTCGTGGACTGTTCTTTATTTGCAACATAATCATCCTTTCTAAGCAATGATCATATTCATGTGTGTTGTGGTCTGTTTAGTTTCTACGAGTTGATTTTCTGAGTATTTTTTTTTCTTGTTGTGTATTTTCCTTAGTTGGAGAAATTATTTAAACTTGTTAATGTGTGTCAGTTTGGGATAATTGCTTCAATTTAGTATTCGCATGTACAAAGGTGGTGGAAACTGGAATTTGAAAAACACTGTTTTGGTATCCATTTTCAATCCAAAGGAGAAGCATCCATTTTTTTCACAAACACGTCCTCGAATGTATTTGTTAAGTTTTGAATGTGCCATTGTTGAATTCCCTCGTCTGTTATTAGATGTTAGCAATATTGGTTTGTCAGAAGTGTTAGCGTATGTGGTTGGCGTGGCCTAGTCTGTAAAAACTAACTGTAAACATGCCGTAGTTGGTGTCAAAGAAAATTTGAAGCAAAAGACAGGACTTTCATTAAAGCATTACAAGAAGCATATTTAGCCTATCAGCTGGGATGTTATTCAAAAGAACAAAAGTCGCATGCACCATGCTACATGAAATTTGAATACAAGTACTTTTGTATTTAGTGGGTCAGATCATGTCATATTCGTTGAGTATAGATTGGAGCTATTTCAGAACTTATTGTTTTGTTTCAATAGATGATTTTGAATGAGATAGTTAAATGTTCCTTCCTTGCCATGCTTTGTTGAGTTTTCATCATTCTTTCCTGCGCAACTGTTGGGTATATCATCCTTCTGCAATGATGACTAGTTAAATCTTGTAAATATGTTTTAAATTTCTAGAGGAAGGGGTTCGTGTAGGGATGGATAAGAATCTGCAGCTTAGCACATGGCATATAAGATCTGCAAGAAACAACGAACCAGAGTAATACTTTAAAGGTGTCATCGTTTTTGCACCCGAGTGATAATGATTTCAATGCTATCGCAGTTCCTTACAGTTTTTCCATAAGATGGTAGTTATAACATGCATTGTTTGAAGGTGTTGGCTAAAAATACATGCATTTGTACAAGCTTGTCCTGGTTAAGATCATGCCAAGTTAACTCTTGCATATTTTTTATGCTTGGGGTCTTTCTTTTGGTTATGGCAGTCATATGCATAATGGGTGGGGGCACTAAAATAGTATGTTGGAGTTAGTCTCTGACATATGGGGCATCCCATATCGGAGCTTGGAGTGCACCCCAAGTTCCGAGACAAGTGTTGTGCAAGTCGGGAATATCTACAATCCTGTTTAAACTGTGTCTGTATTTTCAGTGTCTGTTAATAATTCTGTGAGGCCATAACGTAACTCTGGGATATCTCTGAGTCTCACGTTACTAAGATCTGAATATGGGTTCTTCAATTTCTTCTTCTGCTTCTAAAACCATAGAGAACAAAACCCCTGAAACCTCAAACCTTGAAGAAAAAGAACCACATTCTGCAACCTCCAACCCTTCTTCAACTGTCACCAATGGAAACAAAACCTTAGAAAACCAAGATCAAGCATGTTTACAGGATCAGGTATGTGTCTCCTGCAATGGAGAAAAAGGAGAAGGTGAAAACGAGGAAGAACGAGGTTTCCATTTATTTATGGAAAGTGGTGAATGTAAAGATGCTTTTATTGCCTTGGAAGACTGTATGAAAGAAGTGCTTGAGAAGAAAGAAGATGTTTATGATAAATGTCACGTAGTTGCATCACTGTTAAATGAGTGTATGATTGCAAATCTTGATCACTATGAGCCCATTCTTAAGGCAGTGGAAGCTGCAAAACAGAAAACATCGAATGAAGTAGATGTAGAAGTTGAGAAAACTGGGTCGAAGGATAACTCTGCAGAAACTGAAGAAGAAGTGGTGGTGATGAAGACAAATCTAGAGATGACGGACGGTATAAATCTGGATACTGAAGTTGCAGAAAACGAATAAGAGAGAACAGCAGAATCTGACAGTAAAGTTGCATAAGAATAATCCAGTGTTCTCCTTATTCAACAGTATCATTTCCTTTTAGTTTTCTAATTTTTATTTCATGGAATTATTCATTCACACAGGTTAAGAAATTCAAACCTCTTTTAGATTGAGTTTTGTTTTTGGTCTACGATTTTGACATTTAAACAAAATTTTGTGCAATTTCAGACTTTAATGTTTTATTCCATATTTATAACAGATATGTTTTATGGATATTTCTGAAGGGTTGTCTCTCTGGCATATGGGTCAGCCATATCGGAGCTTGGAGTGCAAGCTCAGGCAAGACTTGTGCAAGTCATCCGATTCTGTTTAAAACTATATTTAGTGTTTGTTTTTTATTCAGTCAGGCCATTGCCATAACGAAATTCTGTGATATCTCAAGTTGCTGAACTCTCTGAATATGGGTTCTTCTTTTGATTCTTATGCTTCTAAAACCCTAGAAAACGAGGAAGAACGTGATATCTGTTTCTCTGCGACAGAATGTAAAGATGCTTTTATTGCCTTTGATGACTGTGTGAACGAAGCAGCCGAGAAGAACGAAGATGCTCCTAATAGATGTGCTGCACTTGCTATATCGTTAGCCGAGTGTATGGTTACTTCAGTGTACCATGACTGTATTCTTGCTCTCCCTGATCATCGTGAGCATGTGCTTGAGGCATTCAAAGCTGCGGGACAGAGATTATTGAAGGAGATAGATGCAGAAGAAGAATCAGAGAAAATCGGGTCCAAGGATATAAAACTGAAGTGACAGTTTTTTTTTTCAGCAATTTTTTTTTTTGTTTTTTTTTTTTGGGGTTTTTTAATTAGATGACACGTGCTTATACATTACGGTGACACGTGTTTACATCTTAACGAGTCACGATACTGAGAAATTTGACGGTCAATTCTTTGAAAATCCCACCCTGTTTTCTTCTCTTCACTGTTTTTCTCTTTCTCCATTTATTAGAACAAAAAAGAAAAAAAAAACGGAGAGATTTCTCGGCTTCTATGAGAAGAAGATGGCGAGGAATTAGTGATATTTAGGTTTTCGTATTTGGTTTTAGTTGATGAAATAGGAAGATGGACTGAAGGGTTTATGTTGTGTTTTTTAATCGGAGCAATGGGTCGTCTAAACAAGTAAGTAAGTTGAACCCCCTTTGCATTTATGCTCGTTTTGTTAATGGTGTAAATTTTGAAGTTTAGGGTTCATAAAATTTGGTAATTTTAGGGTTAATTTCTTAGTGCAGTAAGAAATAAGGGTTTATGATTGTTGTTGGTAGTAATACTGACATGGATTGCTGGTTATCAATGTGTTAATTTGATTATTTCATTAAGTTTATGACTACCCTGGTTATCAATGTTGAGAGGACCAAGTCATAATTCATGGGGTTGGCACTGTTGAGCCCTTAAATGCATAACCCTGTTGTTCAATTGGCCTTATAGAATATCCAACCATAAGGGTACTTATTCAGCATACATAGATATCATTTGAGACTCTTGAGTAATTTTTGTGCATGAACCGAAAATAGGGAATTATCTATGTAGGAAAGATACTTGAGCATCTTTGGAGTCAATTGATGTTCCCTTTCAAGATCTGGACACCTTAGATAAAGTAAGTTATAAACTTTTCAATGAGAAGAATCCAGCAGGAATTTTGGTAAATCTGTGGTGAATTAGGTGGCACATTGAAGAAGTAAATTCGATGTTAAATTGGTGTTCAGGGGTTTTCTAATGGTTGTTATTGCTGCATTTGTTCACTTAGTTTTGTAATAACGATGCAGTAATATTCTTTGATTATTAGAGAAACATCTCGCACATATTATATCTTATGGTTGTACTGGATTGACGCACAAAATACAGCTAAGCCTACTTTGTATAACAAGTAGGACATTTCAATCTACAATTTTTTTCTGATTCTAACTAAGTTAGATAGAATACTCCATCCACATATGACGGTGTAGTTCAACCGCGGGTAACTGGTCTAAGTAAGGAAATTAGACAGTGATATACTGAAATGAAGGCACCTGTGTTGTACGAAGTACTGAGTGTTTTTTGTTTGTTCATGGGCTCGGGCATATTTGAATGTCTTCAGATTAAACACACCTGCCCCTGAATGATGCAAGAATGATGTCTTAGTGGGAAGCTATGAAGAAGCACAAATTTTACTTGCGGAGAAAGTGAGATTTATAGCTGTTGAACCACCTCACTTCTAGTCACCAATCCTAAATTAGTTATTTTGATTTTAGGGTTTCCTAATTCAAGCGTATTACTTTAGATGCATGTAATTAGTGATTTTAAATGGTTTTTGTTGATGTACTAACATGTTTTGGTGATTAAATGAACTACACAAACTGAGTGTGAACGCTAGTTTATGTTATGGTTTTCATATCGTAACGAATTATGCTGAAATTGAATGTAGGACATGAATGAACATCAATGGTGAAGATTATCCATCTAGAACAATTATAAGAGAACCAGGTAGACCTTGTAATAACAGGAAGATGACCTGGATGGAGAAGAACTCACAGAAGAAACCTAGAAAATGTAGTACATGTGGTGGGACTGATCACAACAAGACAACTTGTAGAGTGGGTGAAGTTGGATCCGACTCTGAAGAAGAGAGACCTAGAACACAGTGTTATTTTGATGGTAAATCATGGGTTACGAGAGATGTAACACCAAGGAAGACTAGGAAAAGCAAGACCTCCACGGATGCAACTACAACTGCACCTCCAGAACAATCTGCACCATCTACTTCTTCTGCAGCTGCAACTACAACTGCATCTTCTGAACATTCTGCACCATCTGCTTCTGCATCTTCAGAACAATCTGCACCGCCTACTTGTTCTGCAGCTGCTGACTCTACAGAGAAAACACAGGTTAACCAGACTTTCACCGGTTCAGATCAAACCATCAACCAGACTTTCACCGGCTCGCATCAAACTATCAACCAGACTTTCACCGGCTCGCATCAAACTATCAACCAGACATTCACCGGCTCGCATCAAACTATCAACCAGACTTTCACCGGTTCACATCAAACTGTCGACCAGACTTTCACTGGTTCTTTGACTGTCAACCAGACTTTCACGGGTTCACATCAAACTGTCAACCAGACTTTCACTGGTTGTTCGACTGTCAACCAGACACTCAATATCGAACCATCATCAAAAAGGCAAAAGCTTAGTTCGGAATAGTGCAAGTTTTTCTCATGAACGTTCTCTTTCTTTAACTGTTGTGGTAATGACTTTTTTTTAACTGCGGTGGTGGTGGCGGCGGCCTTGTTTTAACTGTCAGACAATTGCTAGTGGTGATGTTATAGTCATGGGCTGGTTTTTAGAATTTTATGCAGAGTTGTGTGGTCTGGTTTTTTGACTGCTTTTCAGAGACGAGCATTTGGTGATGTTATAAGTGGCTGAACAATGTAGGGCTGCTATGTTATACTTTTCTTGTTTTCCAAGGGGGTTTTGTTTTTTGGTTATGGGCCACTAAAAGAGTCTTTGGTTATGGGCCAGCTCATATGGGATCTCGGAGTGTAAGACGCAGGATAGGAATCATCTCTGATTTATACTATACTAGATCTTTACCCGTGCCGTAACGGCACGGGGCATGGCGTTGGTCCATTTTGAATATTGCGTTCCAAAAACTTATCAACTCATTCCTCTTTATTTGGTCAACAGAATTCACTCTTTGGCCTAAAATTATGAAACGGGTTTGGTAAGGTCCAGCGCCTCCATAGTAATGTCATTCCTCCTACCACAATTACATCAGTGTTCAAAATTATGTTTTAAGGATCATCAGAATACATCTGTAATTTCTGTAGGACCTCAAATTATCATATCATATCATATCAGCACCGTGACTAAGTGTATTCTTAAGTCGGACAAATCAAACAGATTAAAGATACTAAGATTACCATGTAGAAAAGGGAGCTACACCTACACTGAATGCAGTAACAGAAACATGCGTACCATATGCAGAAAGGGAAACACAGTAAAACAAAATGCATCGACATAAAGAAACATGATTGACAATTCCTAGTATTTTTTTATTCGTTATCAGCTCCCTTGTCATTGAACTCTACTAATCGATATCCTCCATAGAAGTGTCCCCGTACTCCTCTTTGATCGCACATTTCCCCATCACATCTGTTAGACCTTTCATCTCAGTCCTTTCCTTTGTTTTTGTCAAGTTGTCGATCCTCCAAACAGGCTTAGAATAGGATCTTATTGCATCCAAATAGTATTTTGGTAATCAAATGGATGATACAAATTTTTCAGCGTTTCATGTGTTTCCTATTTTTTTCATAGCACTCATTAGAATTGCTGTTTATAATCTGTACCCATTACGTTATATGTGGGGAAGTCTATGCTAACCTTTGCAGTTAAATCTTCAACATACAATTGTGCCCAGCAGTCTCTCTTGATGAACGCTTTTGTAACTCCAAAAGTGTTGTCCTTGTTATCTCCTTATGTTTCTATCCGCACCTGGAATACAATCTGGCGATGCAGGACCTCGTACAGAACCCTGAACACATGCTGCACTCCTTGCTCCTGTTCCCGATATAAGTTATATGCCCATCAGCATTTTCCTTATCCGTTAAAGTCATTTTCCACTGTAAAGTCTATGTCATTTATGAATTTAAATAGCTAAACCTGTTTCATTTGGACCAAGTAATCTGCTGAATGTCCCAACAATTCTTCCGCCGGAGTCCCTTTTGCATGGAATATTGCCTTATCCGTCCCATCTGTGACTATTATTGTCAAATGTAGTCTGTAAAAGTATCGATTAGTATAACAATGTCTTTAAGTCCATATTATTTTTTTTGGAATACACAAATTAAAATAACATTAATATTACGTTGGGATTGAGGTCTTGTGTTTGAAGCACTTTGGACACCGCTTCCCGTGCCTTCTTTCCTCAAAATCCTTGTCGCAATCTGGACAGTACATGTAGCACCAATCATCAGCGAATTGAGTTATTTCCGCCAGTGTTGTCAATGTTTCCCCCGACTGTTAAAATCATATAGGCAAATACTGATATTATCAGCTCGTTATATTTGATGCTTCCCAAAAAATAAATTAAAATGTTACATTTTCTAAAGCTAACAAATGATTGAAAACAGCCCATTGCTGTTGCGTATTGGCATGCACCCTACCACTCATTGCATGTTTAGGCAGTATGGTTAGTATGCTTAATATAGTTGTGTGCCCTAATGATGTTTAAACCTACCGGTCAGGTAATAATTCGCAAATGCAGTGTAAACAGAACCTGGGTACTGGTTCGTCTATTTGGACCTTGCATCTAGGGCACCAATGGTCCCCTATGTTTACCACCAATTTAGTTGTGCAATTGTGACACCCTAGGTAGTACCATCCGCTCTCAGCGGAAATACCAATAGCCGTGGCACTGCAGTTTTTTTTGTTTAGTACCTGAAAACAGCGTAACACAGTTAACTAATTAGCTGAAACATAACCGCGTAATATTATGTGGCAGGTGAAAAAGGCGAATTGCGGAGTTGACCATACATTGTACCCGGATTCCCACTTTGTTTCCTGCAATTCGGAAATCGTCTTCTTGGTGTCAGCAACGGATTGGTTTGCCTGATTGTACCCAGCTCTAGTCGGGAGGGTTATTTCACGTGGCGGTGTTTGGTGGGAAGACCTGCACGAATATGAAATGGTAAGCTATGGCACTATGTTGCGCCTGTATGTAAACATTAGAAACCGTGGGAGTGTGAGAAAAATTACACCTTTTTCTAACATGCAAAACATCAGAGATGTCCAGGTCAAAGTAAATTTTAGTAGCATTAGTCGACAAAAGAGAGGCCTGGCCTGGAAATTCACAGAGGATAATTTAATATACAGGAAAGGAACAGCGGTAACTCTGTTTACATATTTCACTATTCTGATAAACAAACTTTAGGTACCCAAATACTTCTTGACATAGGCACCAGCAACGACAGCCACGATGGGATTCGAATTCATTTCATAGGTTTCAAGGTTTCTGGTTAACTCTGAAGTTGAATCACCCCATAGTGTGACCTTTAGTTTCATGCCACTGTTATCAGATGAGACATGTAATCGGTGAGTCAGGCTTTTTTCACCCAAGACATTCAAATATGCGTAACTATAAAGCGTTTATCTGAATTTAACTCGATGCTACCTTATGCTTTCGAGTGTTAGTTCGCGCATGAAACATGTATCGCCGGAACTTCGCTTAAGTTGTTGCAAGTTTGTGTGGCTGGTTAACACACCTACAACATCTGAGCACACAAAAGCAAGGAAATATTAGTTTATTGTGTTTTTTAAGCCAGAGTCAGAATTTGCTATGTATTTACCAGTAAGGTAGGTGTTGTTGCTATCAGCTGCAATTGCTTCAAACTCCGTGAAAAATAATTTGTGGCGAGGAATGGCTGGGGTAGTGGGCTCAAGGGGAGTAACATCAGTATTCCAGTTAAAGTACGCGCGGTAGTCATTCTGGGCGGGGCGAAACATTTTTTTCTCAGCTGCAAATGTCAAATTGGTAAGACCAAGCAGCATCCCCTCTTCCAGCAGTGGTTCAAATTTCCAGATGTACTTTTTTCGAACAATTGCGTGCATCAAATCATCCTGAGATAAAATAAGGTAATAATCAGACATAAAACACACCCAAATAAGGAAAAGCAATGATGGCGGATGGAAGGAAAAACTCACGGCGTCATCTAGCAGGAGCAAATCTAGGCTGGTAACGTCATTATTTCTCATGAAGTCCAGCTCGTGCCACATTCGGACGATGCGAACTCGGGCCATCCATGGTCCAATACCATTTTTCAGCTGAAACTCTTTCAAGCTGAGGATTCCGGGAACCTGCACGGCTCGGCCGGAGCTATGCACCACTGCAGAAGACATCCTGACAACCTACCTGACCGACAAAAGCCACAACTAAAGTTAGATTATTTTTTTTAAGATAAGGGAAGAATATCAACAAACTATGACAACTTACGACATGCTGCAAAAGCTACACACCTGGAATTACTGTGGCTGAGAATTTCAGTAGAGGGAAGATGGAGGTAGATGGCCTGTAAATGCGACTTTTGAGTGTGATGTGCCTTTGAAAAATCAAGCGACCTTTATATGGTGTGAACCTCCTCATTCTTTCAATGCCAAGACAATCAAGGGATCAGAAAAAATGAAACGGTTGCAGTATTAATCATATACCACACGAATTAAGATTGAATCCGATTAATTTATTACATAAAGGAAAATGAAAGGCTAAAAGAACCTTGAAGATTGTAACCGCAGACGAAAAAAAAAAGTAAATAAATACACAAAGCAGTTATGCATCATGACGGAACGTAATCAGGTTAATAAGCAAATGACAGGGAACACTGATTGCCCGACCAATTAGGTCAAAATTACACGGACATAAACCTTTGTCAAAATCAGGCGGAAACCTTGGTTTAATTTGGACGGATCCTGTTCGATCGATTCAAAAATTAAATACAAATAATAAACCAAAATCAAATCAAACAAAAATTACATACAAATAATCAACCAAAATCAAATTAAAATACAAACAACAAACTAAAACCTGTATTTCTGGGAATCAGAGAACCAATCGATACAGCTCACTAAAATTTAACATGATACGGCTCACCAATCAATTGCGTCCCGTTAATTTCAGATCTGCACCACCGACTGATCCGAGAGCTAGAGCTAATCTGAGTCTTGCAACCGAACTAAACCAAATCTCAAAATCTAGGCGAAAATTCCCATGACCAACAGGAAGGAAGACTAAGAACCAACTCTGGGTTAGGGTTTGTTGAGCAGCCCTAGGAAACGACCGAAGGACCACGCTACATTACAAGCTAACAAAAGCTTTGTCACACGTGCGGGTAATGGATGTGGTCTGCACAACCACGACCATAAATTTATCTTTGACCAGAATAAATCCTGGCCACCACTCAGATAGGCTAAGTTAGCCAAACTATGCTTTATACTTGAGATTTAGATTTAGGGTGTCTACTTAAACTATATTTAGAGTGTTTGTTTTCAATTTCTGTGATATCTCAAGTCTCTAAACTCTCTGAATATGGGTTCTTCAATTTCTTCTCCTACTTCTGGAACCCTAGAAAACGAAACCGCTGAAACCACAAAACTCGAAGAAAAGGAACCCCATTCTTCAACTGTCAGCGCCTTGGAAAACCAAGATCAAGCAAACCCTGTTTTACGAGATCAAGTATCTGTCTCCAGCAATGGAGAAAAGGGAAAAGGTGAAGAACGTGGTTTATATTCGTTAATGAAAGAGGGTGCATGTAAGGATAAGTATAACGCTTGGGAAGAGTGTGTGAAAGAAGGTTGTGAGAAGGACGAAGATGTCAGAGTCAAATGTGGCAAGCTTTTGTCGTCGTTAGAAGAATGTGTTATCGTTCACCCTGAACATTATGAGCCACTTCTCAAGGAAGCCTGTTGGTTTAGGGAAGAGGGTGGATGCAAAGATACTTATATAGCTTGGGAAGATTGTTTGATAAAAGCAGTTGAAGCGGACGAGGAAGATTTAATTGGTAAATGTCGCGAGGTTGGTTCATTGTTACGCGAGTGTATGGTTGCTCACTCTGATCATTATGGACCAGTTCTTAATGCATTGCAGGCTGTAGAAACAGAAAAAGAAGAAGACGAAGAAGCGGCAAAGAAGAAGATGGAGATATTGAGCCAAAATCTGGAGAAGCTATTTTCCGAAAACTAAAAAGTGGTGAAGGGGTCGATTTCTTTTGGTAATGATAGGTCGATTTCTGAAAATTAAACAAAAATATAGCAACTTCAGACTTCTGTTAAGTGATTCTATTATTTTGTTCGTGGGCTGTTCTTTATTTATTTTTTTTTGTACTCATCGTTTCCATGAGTTGATTTTTTCTGAGTGTTTTCGTTCTTAGTTGTGTATTTTCCTCAAATGATCTTCTGTTAACCGTATTGCTCATAGTAACGTGTTTACCTCCTGGAGTTTTCGTCATGTTTCTATATGTCGCCTCTAGATATCTATCTGCCCACATATATATGCGTGCCAGAGTTTAGTGAAACTAGACTCTCGACGAGGAATATATGTTTTTCTTAGACTAAGTCTTATGGGCCAGATTGGAGGAGTTAGATTAAGACTTCTAGTGTTGCACCAAAAAATTCAAAAAAAAGTGCGGCAAAAAAGTTAACACTAGTTCTCTCTCCTACTAGTTGCTAGCATGTGAACTAGCATGCTAGATAGTTACGTTGAATGATTCAAATAAAGACTACCTTTTCGCGGAATGGTTCAACGCTGAGAGATTTATTTTTGATCCGATTTGAGATTTAAAGCTACGAATGGTTTAGCTACTGGGCATTGAATGGTTCAAACTGAAGTGAGCGTGGGATCTAATCTAGCTGCTAGATTAGCACTCCGATAAGACTTAGGAGGTAGCCCTGACTGCTAATCTAGGTGCTAGACTAGCACCCCATAAGACTTAGTCTTAGACTTGCGTTCTTGAGGTCATATAGTACAAAACCACGACGAGTCTTAAGTAGAATCTTACCATTGGTGAAAGACCACATCAGCCTCGAATGCATCGAATTGAAAGTTAACAACCTTAGAGCTTCTCCAATGGAATGTATGTGAAGATAAATGTCTAAATCCACGTAGGATAGACATTCATTTTTCTTAAAATCGTTCTCCAACCCCAACTTCTCAAATTCACGTGAAGATGACATGGCTTAGTTTTTGTTAGACGTTGTCAAGGTGAATGTCTAAAACTTGACATTCACTTGACAATGTCAAACTATCCTAGTAAGCTTTTACTTCACTAAAATTAATTCCAATATACAAAATAACAGTTTTTAGTTCTAATAAAATATTTAGATTACTACAAATAAAATTTACATTTAATGAAAAAAGGATGACAAGGAACACCGTTGGAGATGAATTCTTTTTTTCACCTAAACTTAAGGAAAAATTGGAATGAAAATGTCTAAATGTGTTGCCACCTAGGAATCACACACAACAACCATTGGAGAAGCTCTTAACAAGTAGACAGAGACACTCTTCCGAATAGGTTTTTCTTTTTGGTCATGGGCCTATGGCAGTCATATGGATAATATCAGTGGGGGCACTAAAACTAAAAGTTTAGCATACGGGCCAGCCCATATCGGATCTTGGTGTTCTAGCTAGGGATCATCTCCGATTACTATATATATTTAGAGTGTTTGTTTTTGCTTAGACTATTATTCAGAGCGTTTGTTTTCAGTTGAGTGACTCCATAACGAAGCTCTCAAGTCTCTAAACTCTCTGAATATGGGTTCTTCAATTTCTTCTCCTGCTTCTGGAACCCTAGAAAACGAAACCTCAAAGCTCGAAGAAAAGGAACCACATTCTTCTTCAACTGTCAGCAATGGAACCAACCCCTTAGAAAACCAAGATCAAACAAACCCTATTCCTGTTTCACAAGATCAGGCATCTGTCTCCAGCAATGGAGGAAAAAGAGAAGGTGAAGAATGTGGTTTATATTCGTTACTGAAAGAGGGTGCATGCAAAGATAATTATAACGCTTATGAAGACTGTCTGAAACAAGGAATTGAGAGGAACGAAGATGTTAACGTTAAATGTCGACAGCTCATGTCATCGTTCCACGATTGTGTAATTGCTCACCCTGAATATTACGAGCCTGCTCTTAAGGCAGCCTGTTGGTTTATGGAAGCGGGTGAATGCAAAGATACTTTTACAGCTTGGCAAAACTGTATGATAAAAGCAGCAGTCGAAGCAGATGAGGAAGATGTTTTTGGTAAATGTCGCCAGGTTGGTTCATTGTTACATGAGTGTATGGTTGCTCACCCTGATCATTATGGACCAGTTCTTAGGGGATTGCAAGATGATGATGAACAAAGTACAGAAGAAGAAGAAGATGAAGAAGCAGTGATGAAGAAGGTAGAGATGTTTATACAAAATCTCGAGAAGCTAGTTTCCGAAAACTAAAAAGGGTGAAAGGATCGATTTCTTTTGGTAACGAATATAAGCTAGTTTCCGAAAACAAAAAATTTGCAGTTTCACACTTTTGTTGAGTGATTCTTTGCTAGCTTTATTAATACTTTTAGTTCTAAAATTCTAGAGTTTTTTATTCGTGGGCTGTTATTTATTTTTAATGTATGTCAGTTTGGGATAATTGAATTGCTTCAATTTTAGCCTATCACCTCGAATGTTATTAAAAAGAACCAAATATCAGATGTGCTATGTTATCTGCCATTACATTACAACTTATACTGCAACTCCCAAAAAAAGAAATAGACCGTGAACAAGATGCCTTAATGCTCATTATTTCTTCGGAATGGTTTAATTTTTCTCTGCAACCAAAGCTAGCGCTTCTCCGTAAACTTAACGCTGTACTTTCTTTGATTTACTGATTGAATAAAAATGCAGAAAAATCTCCATATCTAGATGCACTAATTGGTTTTAGATCCTCTCTATCAAAACATTTGCAATGGTGATTACTTCTTCGCGAGCAATTCAATTAACTCCTTTGTAGGCTCTCAGTACACGCACTAGCTTTTTCGCTCCCCGTCACTTGTTGTGCCGTTTAAGCCGTTAGCTTGATAACAAGTAGTAAAGAGAAGTTGCACCTAAACCGTCAAAAGATGGATTTAGTAGAACCATTCGAAACCCTTAAGCAGACTAAACCGTTACATGAACAATTCAATGAAACATAATAACCTTGAAGAAAAGGACTTTCACCGGTTCGCATTAAACTGTTGTGCCAATGACTTTTTTAACTGTCAGACAATTGCTAGGGGTGATGTTAGTCATGGTCCTGGTTTTTAGAATTTTATGCAGAGTTGTGGACGATTTAACTGTTTTTTTTTAGAGACGAGCACTTGGTGATGTTTTGTACTGTTCTTGTTTTAACTTAAGCAAATATACTTCTTGTTTTCCGAGGGGTTTCTCGTTTTGGTTATGGGCCTACGGCAGCCATATGGGTAATATGAGTGGGAGCACTAAAAGAGTCTTCGGATCTTGGTGCTAGGAAGCATCTCCGATTACTATATTTAAAGTGTTTATTTTTGCTTGTTTTCAGTTGAGTGGAGGCCATAACGAAACTCTGTGGTATCTCAAGTAACTAAACTCTCTGAATATGGGTTCTTCAATTTCTTCTCTGGTTGTATTAGAGCAACGTACAGTCATACGACTATAACTAAAGACTAAAAAAACCAAAAAAACTAAAAAAATGGGTTTAGTCCGTGGTGAGGCGTTCTTGAGGTGGAGTAAATTTGGTGGAGCGGATGTATAATAGTTAAGTCGACATGGGGCGTAGGTATAAAATTCGTCAAGTTGGGGACGTAAATTTAAGTAACTTTGATGTGGGACGTAGTTTAAATTTGCGTTTGGTATGGGCGCAATTTGAAATCACGCCCGATGGGGCGTAATTTAAAATATCGCCTAATGGGAGCAATTTAAAATTGCTTGAAAAAAAAAAAAAAATCAAAAAAAAAATCAAAACTTTCAAATTTATGATGGTCGGTAAAGAAAAAACCAAAAGTTTCAAACCTTCAAACTTTGTTCACACATATGGGGTGTACTCTATAGTTGCGCCTCATTAAGTGACGGAGCGTAATTTTTAATTGCGCCCGATGGGGCGCAACTTAAATGTTCGTATGGTGATGACGCAAATTAAAATACCGCCCCACAGGGCGTATTTTAAAATTACGCTTCACACGGCGCAACTCTATATTTGCGTCTCACGGCCGACGCAAATAATAACTCCTCCCCACTCCGCACGCAACTTGTATTTGCGTCTCACGACGGCGTAGTTTCAATTACGCTCGACCAAAACCAAACTAAAGACCAAATATGGTTTGGTTTTGATTTTAGTCTAGTTTTTGGTCTTTAGTCCGTTCGAGAAGCGCTTGGTTTCTCGACCAATTTTTAGTTATACTTGTCGACTGTGGTTGCTCTTACGCGCTAGGAAAATAATTGATCATAGTGGTTCGCCTTGGGGCGTTTTACTGTAGGCGCCCCTTGGACGACTCGTGTGGCGTAAGGCAAGTCCTTGATAACATAGGACTGGATAGGTGCGCCTGGGCGCCCAGGAAAAAGAAAATGCTCATCGTATTTCCCTTGGGACGTTTTACTGCTAAGCCCCCTTGGATGACTCGTGCGCCTAGGGCCCGTAAGGCGAGCGCTTGATACGCTCGCCTTTTTCCGTATTCCAGATTTTCTGGCTCCGAGGACAAGCCTTGTTTTGGAAAGTGGGATGTTAGGACACCGACGCTACTGTGTTGCCAAAATTCTATTCCGAATTGAAATCATTAGACGTTTCCCAAATCAGATGTTCATTCATTCTATATAAGTATCCCAAATCAATCGATCAAAAGTGTCCTAACACCTTTCCTAAGATTTTATTCTCCATCGTTCTTTTTCTAAAATCTAAACTCTTAATTTATTTTGCTTCTGTAAGTTACGTGATGATTTTGAGAAATGGGAAAAGATTCATCACCTGTGATCAAGAGGAGAACTGGAAGGAGAAACCAACTGTTAAAAAAAGGAAACATATGCATGATCTTCCGCCTCCTCCTCCTGCATGTAAAGATCTTCCTAGCGACTTAGTGATCGGAAGTATCTTAACGAGATTATCAGCTCGGACACTAGCGTTATGCAGTTGCGTCAGTAAGTTATGGTACAACACAATCTATGACGACGCACGATTTGCAACGTCTCACTTGGTTCAAAACCAATATAAACATAATCTGTTCTTTACCGTTTATAATTTGGAATTCTCTAGAGTAGCCGATTTAATTATAGCTTTCATTTTCTGTTTAGAAGAAAAGGATAAAGGTAGTAGCGATCTTCATCTGTCAAATTGTGCAGTGATCAGTACGGAACACAGAAATGAGTTAGTAGGTTATTGTAATGGTTTAGCCTGTTTTAAAGCTGTCAGGGAGAACCTTGAGAGTGATACTAACGTGGTAGTAATTGTCGTTAACCCGACAAGGGATGAAACACTTATGCTCCCCTATTTAGTTCCTCCTCCTGGAGAATACATCCACTTGTGTCATGGTTTTGGTTTCGATGCATCATCACAAGAATATAAGATTGTTGTTATTTTTACTTCGAAAGCCCGCGACGAGTTTGTTACCAAAGTCATTACGTTGGGAAGTAGTTCATGGAGGAAGATAACTACTACTGTGGCTGATATTTCGTTCCCACCTGGTTTTGCTACGCCTAGAAGAGTGGTAACCGCATCAGCTTCAGGCACCCTTTGCGGGAGTGATCTTTTCTGGATGATAACTAATCAAGTACTTGAAGAAGGAGAAGATGTAATCAATAATAGAAGTAGCCGGATCAAATGCTGCTCTCATTCGACCTCCACAACGAGAAGATTAAGTTCATTGGACTCCCAGTCCCAACAGAATCTATTCGGAGGGTGAATGAGTATGATCCATTTTTCTCAGTGTCTCATCTTCTGGAGTTTAAAGGGTATCCTTGTGTTGCACGTTTTGAGAAGATGGTCACCAACAACGAGGGCCATGGCTGTAAATATCCAAGTCGTCGTTGCCTTCGTTGTTGTTGCTGTTCTTGCAAGGTTCATCTGTATTTACTCAAGGACAAGGTCGAGCAAGTATGGATCAAGGATGAGTCTTTTGATATTCGATTCAACAAGGAAGGTTTACCAACTGCTCGGTTGGGCTGTTACTTCAAGACTATACCTCCACGTATATTGTCTTGCTCAGATCAGGTGTTGCTGTATTGGTTTAACGGGGAATGTCTTATACTCTACACTTTGCAAACGAAATGTGTCCAGGTGGTAAAAGGATCGCGCTTCTATCCTCGTATTTTTCCTAAGCTGAAGGAATCCCCGCCGGGCATTGGTTACTATAATGATACTAGTAACTTCATAGTAGAAAACCAGCTGCACGCTCAAGTGGAGAACATCCGTTCTCTGAAAGCCTTCATTCCTGCAGGAGCAGAAACTATGGATTCTCTGCAGCTTTGGGGTAACAGGTCACCAGTGGGATGGTAGATCGGCAGTAAATTTGTGTACTTTCTTTTAGTTAATTTTGTCCTACTGTTATTTGTTTTTTCCGTCCAGGGTGGTCAGTTCTCTCTTCATATCACCAAGCTTTGAGTTTAAATTTATTTTACTTAAATTTGGTTACTCGTGAGATGTGGTAACACTGAATTAGATAATACTGTAACATCGCGTAAAAATGAGCTCAAAAATCCGTATCCTTCGTCGTAAGTTTATAACCACGGCCAGAAGGCAAAAGGGGTGTGCACCTTGCTGCAAGCACCACTTTCGTACCTTGTGATATTAAAATTTAGTCACGTTAATTAGCTTAGCTGGGGAGTGTCAATTCAATGGGTAGCTGGAACCTAATCTATAAAGTTTAATACTAATAATTAAGCAAAACCAGCGACTGATGACGGTCCCTAATTTATCTTATCAGTTAAAGATACGTTCCCCTGGTCTAGGTTTACCTCACATTGAAATTTCCTTTAATGATTAACACCGCTGAATTGGGCCCTGGAAAATAATTGGGGGCCCTAGTTACAGGACAAAAAAAATTAAGGAAATAGTAATTGGGGTTATCCCTTATCCCCATTTTTTTAAATGGCTAAACTACCCCTAATTATTAGTGATAATTAATAATTAAGTTAAGTTAATTAATTGGTAATTAAATTAGTTAGATTAAAATCAGATTTAAGGATTAAATTTTGATAATAGAAAAATTGTGGTCGTGTTTGGTATCCTGGATATCCCATCCTAGGTTGGGTTATCCAAAGAAATAATTGTTAAAAAATGTGTTTGTCTCTTGCCAAATCCAATCCTCGGATAAGGATTACTAAACCTTCCTTGATTTTAGGAAGCTAAAAAAGTGAGTTTAAGGTATTCTTCCAAATACAGGATACATGTATCCTCACAGGTTAGACATTATTTTTCTTTAAAATAAGTATTTGGCTAAGAAATAATTATTTATATTAACATATTTAAAGTCAAACAAACACAAGTTAACCTAGCCCAAGATATGATAGAATTTTAGACAAACACCATTAAAACTAATCATTAACAAGGTTATCATAGATTAAATTAAGATAAACTTTTCGAGGATATGTTATCCGTTTCCAAGCTCCAATGGACTCTGTGTTTTTGTGTTGGATAGAGAGGAAGAAAGTGAGTTTTAGGGGAAAATTTAGGTTATTTGAAATGAGTGATTGTAGTGGAGGAAATGATGTAGGTGAAGATTCAAACAACATGCATGATTGTGTTGATGGTGAGATTGTCTCATCTAATCCTGTGGATTGGATATTTGATGAAGAGATGTTAATAGAGGAAGCTTTGATAATTGTTGCAAATGAAGATCATTTTGCTCAAAATGAAGGAACCAATACTCAATATGAAGAACCCAAAGCTCTAAGCAATCATGTAAACTTCCTATACTCTTCAAATCGCATGAATGGTGCTCCAAGTTGTCGATTCATGGTCACTATGCAGCAACTCAGTGTGAGAGTCGTTAGGTCGAGTGTATAATAATCGAACGATTTTTACGAAGTCGTTAGTGACTTAGCACACAAACGACTCCAATATGCGAGGTTATGAAAAATCGTTCACCAAGTTTGAAAACATTGACGACTTGAACTGTAGTTATGAAAAATCGTTCATCAAGTTTGAAAAAGATGACGACTCCATCTTTTAGGTCATCTAGAGTCGTTAACTCAATATATTTAGGACCCAACGACTAAAAAAACTTTTACTCTCTAGCTTTCATTCTAAGTAGTTAGCTTAGCATTACTATAAACGGACGACCATTTCATATTAAATGAGAGTCGTTGTTCTATACGTCTCTAATATTGACGACTCATACTTTTTTTTTTTAATAATTTCTGATTTCATAGCAACATTTCATTGAATCCTAAAAGTCATACATCTTTCATAGGGTTAAATACAATACATGATAACGATGCACTTTTACACTCAATCATAAACCATGTAATTATACATGGTTCCATGGAAGATAAAGTAGCAATCGTAAATCAAAATTTTTCCCACGAAGTTCCTCGTAGTATCCATACGCCTTCTTCATCTGAAAACGCAAACACAAACATAATTAGTTAGTATCGATCAAAGCTTTGGATAAGTTTTACCTCTTGTTTAAATACTTACTCTTATAGTACCCATCATATCCGGAAAGGCTTCCCTATGGCCGTAAGTTCCCTTTTCAAAACATCACACTCGAATTGTATCTCTTTGAAGCGTTCCTTGACTTGTTTCAAAGACCTTGAGTTGCGATTCCCTTATGGCCGTAAGTTCTCTCGCATACCATTTCCACCAAGCATCCGATGTTTCATTAATGTCTTTGTGTAGACTTTCAAAGTGGTTTGTGACTGTTTTCCAAGCTCTTGTAATGGCACAATTCTCTTCGAAAGTGTAGGGAGTCATTGTGTTTCTATTTTTTTCCTCTTGGATGATGAATAAATGAGAAGGAGAATAGAAGGTTGATAATTATGGTGTTGGTAAGGAAGATGTGAGATATGGGTCTGTATTTATAGAATTGAACGAGCCAACTGCCACATCCACATTTGGTAGAGTTCAATTCCCCAATAAATGCTAGTAGTATCTTGAGTCGTTAATATTTTACATTTACAATTAAACGACTCTTAGAGTCTCTATATTACGTCGTCAGGTTGGACATATAGAACTGAACGACTTTAGAAGAAAACTTGGCAAAATGGTGTATATTATGTTAGTCCGGAGTCGTTAGTTTATGTTCGGAGTCGACAAATAATCTTAATGTGTCGGAAATTAACGGTTTAGCAGATTGACGACACTTGTATAATGGTCATATTTACGTCACAAAAGTCGTTAATCTAAAAAGATTGGTTGGCGATTTTATATGGTGTCGCAACCTTGCAAAAGATTTGTGAAGAGTCATCATTTGGGCATATAAGAGCTGGACGACCCTCGATGATGGTTTTGTGTTTTGTTTTTTAGTTGGTAGTACGACAAAGCTCCCGGCTAAAGCATCAGAAGTATCTACATTGGGTTAGGATACCTCCCAACACTATATGACTGATTTGGTACGTTTACCTTAACCGATTCGATATATTTATATATTCAAATAATTTAGTGATCACATGGTTGTCTAATGTAATTGTTTGCTCAATGTAGACATGGGAAACCAAGGATGACATTAAGGAATGACTTATCCCTAAGGCAAAAGAGATGATGTGTGTGGTTGTTCAAAGTAGAAACGTCGATTGTAACAAGATGGAAATGGTATGCGAGAGAGCGGGTAAGAAGGGAGAAAGTCACAAAGGCAAGAATTACAAGTATGAGAAGAAGACGACTAGGGTCTACAGAACAAATTCGAAGAAGTGTGAATGCCCGTTCATGATTGTTTTCAAAAGACTTCATGAAGCCGATGTATTCCGATTGTATAGTATTCTGAATGGTTGTCACAACCATGATCCACCCACAAGTTTATATGGACACACTGCATATGCCCGGTTGAAACCACATCAGATGGATAGAGTTAGGCAGATGAAGGGATTTAGACCACTTAATATCCTAAATGCCATAAGGGCGGAAGATAAGGATAACTTTTCCACCATTTCCACAATCAACGCCGCCAAAGCAACGATTAAGAGAACCGAATGGAATGGTAGGTTGATTATGCAACAAATGAGTGGTTAGCGAAACACTAAACTACGCTATGCAAACTAAGGTGGGT
The DNA here is from genome assembly GCA_023531295.1 of Papaver armeniacum. NCBI lineage: Eukaryota > Viridiplantae > Streptophyta > Magnoliopsida > Ranunculales > Papaveraceae > Papaver > Papaver armeniacum. The sequence goes on from JAJJWW010015217.1 coordinate 125,851, forward strand.
CCGGATGAGAAAGTGACTCATATTTTTCTTGCACATCCAAGGATGGTGGATTTGGCTCAGTGTTTTTACCAGGTTCTCTTCATAGATTGCACATACAAGACAAACAAGTATAACATGCCGATGCTGAACGTGGTAATCCATACTTCGGATAAAAATTCATTCACCGTTGCATGGTTCTTTATGGAAAAAGAAGAAATAGAGGACTATGTTTGGGCGTTGGAACAAGTGAGCTTGATTTACCGTGGAGAAGAGGCGCCGCAAGTTATATTTACGGATAGAGATTTTGCAATTATGAGTGTTGTTCGTCAAGTCTTTCCACTTTCTCAACAATTTCTTTGTACGTGGAACATCCAAACCAATCTTTTTTCTAATTGCAAGAATCAAATCCAAAAGATCCATACTAAGAAGGGTAATCAAATTTCTAAGGAGGAATATGAGCGTTTAAGTAAATTTTCCAAAAAAGAGCGAGCAGAAGAGAAAAAGAAAGAAAAGGAAAAATACGATGAAGAGGGGGATCTATGGAAAAAATTTTGCGAAGATTGGGACTATTTGGCTCATTCGAAAACAGAGGTTAAGTATTATGCTAACTTGCAGAAGTTTATTGATGTTTGGAGCAGGATCATAAGAAGTTTGTTGAGTATTTCCTGAATACATGGTTGAATCCTTGGAAGGAGAAGTTTGTTTATGAATGGACCAATAGATACAAGGACTTCAAAAATGAGTCTACAAGTCTTGCAGAGCAGTCTCATGGGCGTTTGAAAAAAAAAATTGGATGAAAATAGGGGTGGGGTAGTTACGTTACAAGAAGCCATTCACGAGCACGCAGAGGATGACCTAAGAAAAATAGTCACTCAGATGGAGTTGAGTAAAGACCGTTTTTTGATGCAACACATAAGGGACAAAGCTTTGTTACGGTTGGTAGCACACCAAGTATCATGGTGGAAATTAACTATATGATGGATGAGCTTATATATTTTAGAGCTAAAACGGAGGTAGGAAAGGTGATGAAGACGAAGTGTAATTTTACAACCGATATTTGGCTCGGCCTCCCTTGTAAACATAAACTTGGTGGGTACAAAGATTACATTCCTCTTGAAGATATCGATCCATTATGGCAGCAACTTTCATTCATCCCAAAGCCCACGGATTTATCCAATTAAGAATTTGGAGACTTGGAGATTGGCAAGTACATCAACGAAAAATACCGAAAAATGAATTGTGCAGGAAGACACATTTTGGTTGCTAACTTGTAGTCGGCCTCCCGTAAGAGCTTGGGGTTTGAAGAAGAGCCAATCAAACAAAAACCACCCGGAAGACCAACAACTAAAATGTCATTTAGAGAAATTGTTAAAAATGACAAGGGTTGCGATAGAGAACTATCACGTCATGAGCATGTCCAAAGGAATATGAGGAATACGAAAAGTCTTTCATTCTTAAGAAACGAGGCCTGGTCAAAAAAAAAAAAAAACAAGAAAATGAAGATATGGATATTGTTGAGCATGCGATCGATACCCATCAAAGCCAAACTAGTGGTATGGTGATGATAATAGGAATAAAGGGTAATCCTAAGACACCTAGGGATTCGCAAGGAAGACCACATCATGTTGCTTACACTTTGTACAAAGAGTATACCGACCAACTTCCTTACGTCATCTTAGATCACCTTATATCCATTGACGATGTTGATGGGGATGGGAATTGTGGTTACCATGTTGCAACCGAACAATTAGGGCATTTCGAGCACGCCGACGAACTTAACCTCACCCAAATCGAATATGCAAGAACAAAAATGGCGTCTAAACTTGTCGAGGACAAGCAACTCTATTTAACCATGATCATGCAAGGAGATTCAAAAGATAAAGAATTGAAGTTCAAAGAGTTGGTATCTAACATGAAATGGCGGAAGGGGTCGAAGAAGGCCGGTTATAAGTTTTGGATGCAAATGCCTTTTGGTGGTCAACTTTGAGAGACACATTCACTTGTGTTGTGATTGTATTCAACAAAGGCTTCTTGGGAGGCTCTTGTATGTACGTACCCTCAAGAACTAGGTGTGAGGCGGCGATAAAGAAAAGAAGAATTGTAATGACACATGTCAAAGATAACCATTACATAGGTTTGAAGATTTTTGAAGAATGTACTCTACCACGGGTGGCCTATGGTGATTGGGGAGACTACACCAAGGAGTGGACAAACCAAGATTTGAGTATGGAATGAACATGTGGAATGGTTTGGAAGGAACACCAAGTACAATGCCTGAACACGTTGACATGTCCGACTAAATGTGGAAGGAGTTGTTTTTTTTTTTGGAGCTTACTATTGTGAAGCATACTTTAAGAAGTACAATGCATGAATACTTGGATGTTTGTATTATCATGAATCCTTAACGAATATAATATGTTTTATCTTGTGTTCTCAACTTATCGTTATAAAACTTTTTTTTTGAAATAGAGTCGTTTACATTTAAGCAATTTAACCTAACGACTATATTGGACCATAAATGAGGGTCTCTGAATGTTTTGGAACTTAAGGGTCGTTATTGAGCTTTATTAATGCAGACGGATGACTCTAGGCATGTATTATTGAGGTCGTTAATAGTGTATTAATAAACTAATGATTCTATTAGACCATAAATGAGGGTCTCTGGATGTTTTGGAAATTAAGGGTCGTTATCGAGCCTATTAAAAAACGAACGACCATAGTATCCCATATTTAATTTATATCCTAACGACCCCAAGTGGGGATTTCAAAAATTCCGAGTGTTGGGATTTTCTTCTATATAATACCACCCTCTTCTCTTGTAAAAATTGCCAAAAACCATCCATTTTCTACCAAAGTACATAAACTTTCAAAAGCAATGGCGGAATGGGAACTTTATGAATATTTGTGTCTTGTTAGATTGTTTGCTAATACGTTCCGTGAACGTCCGAATGAAATTTATTCAATGTTTTGGAAGAGAGTTAAAGAGTTCTTTTACGGGCGTACCGGGAATCCGAATAACCGCAAATGACGAGACTTAGCATTTAGATCAACTACATAAAAAATGAAATGCGGGAGTATGTTAAAGTTAGAAATATGTTAAAAAATGCAATGCTGGAGTATGTTAAAGTTAGAAATATGGTGTACCAACATCATCCACAAGCTCCTCTTAGAGAAAAAATGAGTAATCCGATAATATTTATACTTATGGAGTTTTTAAAAATTGAGCATTCTAACATTTAAGAATTCACTGAATTTCAGTTGGAACATTTCAATGGGCTATGGAGAATTCGTAATGGGGAAACGAAGTTCATTCACCACAAAGAATATACGACGTTGTACCGACGTGCAACGAGGTTTATCGATGAACTCTTGATGTGTCAGATTCTAGATTACCCATACTAACCCTATGTTGTCGTTCAAATTTATCGAAGAACACTAGACGTATCAAATTCCAACTCATCTGCAATGCAACTTTGATATTAAGTTATTTCTTGGATGATAAATGTCCATTTTTCGTGGCAACTTATAAGTTTTGAAAAGCGATCGGCAATATAAGTAAAGCTAAAATTGACGACCTTTTAAGATTATATTTGACGACCCTTCAAATATATTTGATGACCCTTAAAAACAATTGACGACCCTTTACTTTTTTTTTTTTTTTCATTAACGAGCCTTCAACAAATTTAAACAGAGGAGGTAGATAGTTTTAGAAAAAAGTCGTTCATTTGATAAAGGGGTCGTCAGGAAAGAATCGTTAACTATTTATATAAATATTAACGACTATTTAATAAAATCATACAAGAAGGATTCAAGTTAATCGAGTGGTGAGTCGTTGGTCTGCAAAAAATTTCTTGACGACTCTAACACTCACTAAATTTCCCAGGTTTTGAGTCGTTGATCTGTAAAAACAACATTGCCCGACTCTAATATATATTTTAAAGTCGTTGATCTACAAAAAAATATGTTGCCGACTCCAAGAACAAGTTGACATATTTTTCAGATTTTCACATCAGTTTAAACATAAACTTTTAAACATCATGCTAAATTGTTAGAAAACCCAAATAACACAAGATAACGATAGTACGAATAACAGAAAATAGTTGTATCTAAGAAAGACATAACTTAAAGTCGACAATACTGAAAGACATAAGTTCTAGATGTTAACACATACACTTTAAAGTTCTAGACATAAGTTCTCCTCACCCTGTACTACCACCTCGACCTTGACCTCTCCGACTTCTCTGACTTGATGATGTCCGACTTTTCTTTGAAGGACCTTGTTCAGGACTGCCCTTTGGAGAACCACCTTCTTCTCCACTAGCTTCATCATCACCATCTTCGTTTCCTTCACCCTTTTCAGCACGTGCTTGTCTTAGTTGGGCAGTTGTTCTCCTTGTCCTCTTACATTGCTTTGCCAGATCAGCAAACATTTTCTTCGCTTGTGGATTTTCAATGTGTTGGCAGTAGTCAGCGTAAATACGACTTTCCGCATGTTCTATCACTTCTCCCTTGTTGGCTTTGCAGCAAAATGACTTCATAAAAATCGTCGTCCTTTCCCTCTATTTGCATTCAATTACCGATTAAAATTAACATAATTAAAATTGTATGCAAATGATTAACACAATTCGAAAAATAAGTATTTACCACAAGCTTAAGAATTGAAGAGTCATCTCTAGTGTCGGTTGTAGAAGCAGATGAAGATGCTTTGTTGCTCCTCCTACCCGTAGTATTATCAATCCTTATCACTCTATCGTGGAAGATTCCTTCATACCATGGCATGTAATCATCGCTTGCCTTGTGACCTTCATCAACACTAGTCCACCAAGTGATGTCTACCTTACTCATATCCAAATGCCTATTATTTCAATGCCCAGTCTTAGGCTCGGTTGGTAAACAACAACCAACGACTTTGCGTCCGCCTTGCATTTATCCAATTTATGTTTGAACGGTGGTACATACTCATTGGGTGAATCTTGAATATACCAAATCTGACGCAGTACTCTAGTCGGATTTTACATTGTATATCCATAAGGGTAAAACAGAGGGCTATTGTAATATGCGAGATCTTGGATTCCTCAGTATCTACCTTCCTTGTAAGGATCAAAGTTAACCTCTTTGGATGTCATGTTGTCCAATTTTTGGCGCATGGCTAACAACTTCAACTTCTAAGTTTCCTCCTTATCCTGACTTTCAGTGTACTTGTATCGGGTTCCTCCTGGCTTACTATTGTTCCATGTTGGCTCCAATTGGATGTTTTCATCGTCTTTGATCAATGAGGGGAAATGCTTGTAAATCCACACCTGAAACAACATCAAAACAATAAAAAAAGATTAAATATGAAAGTATAGAACAACAAATATTATAAACAACGAACACATTTGATAATTCAAATTACCTGAAGTAAAGCCAAATTCCCGTTCATTTGAGAAGTTCGTTCACGGGATGCCTTTGCTAGTTGAGCGTTCAAATGTGCTACTATGGCATGGTCCCCACGAATACTTACCGACATCTTCCAAGGATCCAAAAGTTGAAGAAGGTTGACGCGACTCTATTTCCTTTGCTATCGGAAATATAATAGAAGCAAGGGCATACAACAAGTATGTGGCTGCCGTCGCACGAACTTCCTTCTCAGAGAGTAGTTCATTGTCTCCGTCTTTCTTAAGTGACCCCGCATACATCTTTCTAATTTTCTTAAGTTTAAATTCTTTCTTTGGGTACTTTGCTCCCTTCACAAAAAGGTTATACGTCATTTTTTCATCCCATCCAAACAACTTCTGCGTCAATTCATATATTCGCTTCCAACCTTTGTTTTTCGTGAACTTGTCACCCGTTGATTTTCCTTCAACATGCAATCCTAGAATCTGCATCAGCATCTTCGGGAATCAATGCCATCTCGCTAAAGGGAATTGGAATGTATCGACTTCACCATAATACCTCTCACAAAAACATGATCTGTGACCTTGTCATACGCAATCACGGAGTTCTCTACCGCAAAGATACAAACCCGAGTTTTCAACAATTTCTCGACTCTTGGACATTCACCTTCTAGTGGTCATTTTTCATTTTGGCATAAGACGATTGGTTTTGAAAAGGAAAGGCGGGCATTCTTATGATCCTACAGAAGACAAAATAATGCAAATTAAACAAAATAAATTTATTTTCAACATGTCATATGAAAAGCAAAGACCAAAGTTGAGAATGTTAAAATTATCTCATAGATGGTACGGGCCCATGAGCTAGCATATCCAAATAGAACTTTTCCTCCGTCTTTAGGTTCACCTGTGGTTTTCCCATTTTAAGACGCAGTAAGTTGCAAAACCAATGCGTGGAATGTGTCGCCCACCTGGTGCAATTGGAGTAGTCCTCTTTGGCCTTGACCGTGGTTGACCGCATTCTCCTCCCGCTCCCGAATTTCCAGCCTCCTCCTCCTCCTCATCCTCATCATCATCATCATCATCATCATCACTACCACCACCCTCATTTATTTCCTTACCATTCTCCTCCTCCCCTTCCTTCTCCTCATCATCACTACCACTACCATTTCCATCCCAATCCTCATCCTCATCATTACCTTGATCCCCCTCTTCCTCAATCTCTGTCACTCCATCACCACCCTTACCACCATTCATTCCATCACCACCATTAACACCATTCCTTCCATCACCACCATCACCATCATTACCACCATCATCATCATCATCATCATCATCATAAGCAGCATATTCACCTACTAAAGGAATTTCTTTATGTTCCGCGACTTCTTCTTCATCGCTTGCGGTTGTAGCTATAATAGCAGATGATGAAGACGATTCAGAGGAATCAACACATGGTTCTCTGGGTTCGTGGATAAGTAAAGCTACCTCACTCGGTGTTTTTCCTCGTAATAGACCCGCATTTAGGTATTTTGAGTTGCGGGGAGGTCTGGATGGAGGAGTTACCAAGACATTCTTATTCTTATCACCATTCTTATCCTTTTTATTCTTACTATTGAAAGGGCAACAACAACAATTTCTAAGATTCGTCAGAAAAAATCCCTCAAACAAACGACTCTTACAAAACCAAACGACCCATCTAAATCCTTAACGATTTTCAAATACTTCTTAACGATTCTAGCAAGTTTTCTTAACGATTCTTCCCATTTTTTGGAATAGGAAGATATGTATGGTGCAAAGATCGTTAAGCTTCTAAAATTGGTCGTCCACAAATATGTATGGTGCAGAGTCGTTTACTTCTAAAAATTGGTCGTCCAAAAAATCGTTAACTTATTCCAATTATGTGACGACTTTTCATTATTGGGCACAGAGAGGTGGTTTGGAAAATCATAGAGTCGTCCATTAATAAAAATGGTCGTCATAAAAAATCTCAAAGGGTCGGTTTCACATAAACTAATGGCGGGCGACTTCTCCAAAGTCCAACATGCAAATCAAAAATCGTTAACCAAACACGCAGAATCGTTAATAAAACATGAAAAATCGTTAGACATTCAACCTAATTACTAAACGACTAAAAATCTGAGAAATCTATTTCTCCAATTCAAACCCTAATTTTCGGTAGAACATCAAATGAAACTCAAACCCAAGTTAAAGTTGGGGTTTTAAAGGACATACCTTCTAATTGGAGCCATTTGTAAGTCCCAGGTGGTTTTGATTTCTTACTTGTTCTCGAACACTCCTTCTCGGCTTTAACTATAGCGGCGAGATTGGGGATTTGGTAGCTAGTCTCTCGGTCCTCTTCGTGCGTGCCATGTTTGTAGAAGAAGTTAATCGCCGATTAAAGTTTTTCGCATCGACGATGAATCGGATGAAAAAAATATTTCAAGGTCGTTAATGGAGGAGGAGGAACGCGAGAGGGAAGGGGAGAGGAGAAGAAGAAATGTTTTGGGTTAGAATGAAATGGGGTCTAGCTTAAGTCTTAATAGGATCTTAGGGTTATTTTTATGAGAAGCGTAAAATGGAACTTTCACCATCATTTTGAAAGCCCCTTATATTTTCTGGTGTGGGTATAAATTTTGTGAGGCCCCCAACTATTTTCAAGGGCCCCCAATTGAGCGTTGATGATTAAATAACATTAATTCTTGCTACCAAAACAAGAGAAGTTAGCATAGTGTACTCCCACTGAGAGCATAAGCATATCCGATGAATCTGCGTCTATACGAGGACCTATATCCCCACGGGTGCAGTCCAACACAACAAAAATAGTGGCTAAGTTTCTACATTTTATGGCAGAGATTGCGCATAACTTGAATCTTGGTTAAATCATCATATATCATGTGGTCCTTTGGCAACCAACAAGGCAACAACCGCTTGTGTCTAGAATATACACTCAGAAATGAAGGGCGTAATCTATTCTATTATATTAAGCCAACTACCCACGAAGCTGCAATTTTTATTTCTCATTCTGCCCTTATTCCCATAAAATATATGTACACTTTATCTAAATCAGTGCGGGTATAACTGTAATTCACTTTACAAAATTAATACTGAAGCCATTTTCTCATTACAACTACATTCTAGAGTCATCTTCACCCTTCTACGCTTTCACTCTTTCCCTAGGAATCATTTCACTGAGGTACTAAACTCTCTAGAATTGTTCTCTTCCTACATAAATACACATGTTCACCTTCTCTGAACCCTCAATTTAATTTTTTGCTTCAGATAAACGGATAAGGATTTTGATTTCCTAGCTGATCAAGATTTCAAAAATTATTGTTGGATTTATCAAGAGTTCAAATGATGGAGAAACCACTCTTATCAGTGACAACCTTTTCCAATATCCACCGGTTTTCTCTTTCTCAAACTAAAATTCTCTCTATACTTAGATATCTTCGAATCCTAAGAACATATTGTAAGTTTTAATTACTACTAAAAAAACTACTTTACAAAACAATAAGAGAAAGGAGGAATAAGAGTTGGTAAGAGATTCAACTATTGTTTTACGAGAATAAAGATCAACAGTTGGTATTTGAGTTTGTAGTTAGGAGTTTTGGATTGCAACTTTTTTCTTCTTTTTTTTCTTTGTGATAATCAAGAAAAATGCTTTCAGTATTACTCGATCCGAATATTAATGATTCTAACACGCACAATTGCGCGTGCCAAACGTTCTTGTAAGAAACAAAGATTATGATTAACAGAAATCAAATTTTGTTTATCCTTGGCTTGACTAAAAATCTTAATCTAACAATAATGAGTAATGATACACTCACCGCGAGCTGGTCCCGCGATGTATCCCGACAAGGGGAAAATGGGGAATCCCCTGATGGCTCGGCGGTTTGCAGGGGGTGGGCAAAGTGTGGGTCCCACCCCCTCTCTCACATCCCATCTTCACGGGATGGCCCGCGGGAGATGAATCATTTCCGAACAATAATAGGTGACCATAAAGCTTATTTTGGCCCACATCCATTCTCTTTTTTATTTTGCACATAATTGGTTGAATAGCCTTAGATTTGGGGATATTATTTAAACCGGTCGCGCTAGGCGTCGCGCTAATTGCTCGCCACTTTCACGCATGCTGAGGTGGGGCAATGATGTGGCAGGCAATTAGGATTTTATTCATTCCACGTTTCAGATACAAGAGAGAGAAATAAACAGTATTTTACTTAACCAAAAAGCCTCTGCAACTTTCTCTATTCACTTCATATCCGTCTTTCAACAACAAAATTCTGAAGGATCTGATCAATAATTGAAGAATTCGATTTCCTTTCATCTAAAAAAGATAGAAAAAACAGAGTTGGGTTTTGTTCCGATTTTTAGGACGATACTGGAACTGCTTCAAGAAATAAATTCAATTGGGTGATGCTTTAGATTTTTCATATTTTTCGATCGTGTTCTAAATGCTTTCATATTGATTTAGCGGATGCTTCGATTCGCAAGGTATAGTGATTTTAAGCTATTTATTTATGTTTTTGTATTGTTATGAACAATTGTCAATAAAACTTGTAGCCTTGCTAAATTTGGGTGAATGGGTATCTTGAGAAGTGGGTATGTTGGATTCTGTGTACATTGGTTGATAATTTGTTTGTAGATTGTTAGTATCTTTCCAACGTTTTGGAGATTTAAAGAAACAAAATCAACTAGTACTTCCATTATGAGTAAATGACAACATGTAGCTAACTTGTTTGATAATCTGCTTCTGAGAGCTGAACACAGTTTTAAAGTCTTTAATTTACCAGATGCATTATCACTTCAAAATATGCAGTGCTACACAACAAAATGAGTATGTTGAATCTTGCATATTCATGAATCAAACTGTAAGCCTCCCCCTTTAACCCTTTTTGCTCATATTTATCATGTAATGTATCAAGTACAGGTGAAAGTGAAGAACAAGTAAAGCTGCATACGCATTGGTGAAAGTGACCAGGTTGTGAAAATTGGAACTGAAGTGCAGCAGTGTACAACTGCGCATCCATTGGTGAAAGTGATCATTGGCTGTGAACTAATGTACTGTCTATGCTCTGCTAAAAGAGCTTGTAATTCTCTTGCTTACAAATGACAATATGTTGATTGTGATCTATGTCTATAGTCTGCAAACTGAGCTTCCATCAAATACAATTTTCTGCTACTGTTAAACATTTCTGGATTCATATGAGCATTTTGATTGCAGAGATATATAAGAAAATTTAAGATGCATAAGCTTACATATATCCATTCAAAAATAAAAGGAAGTTATGATATATAAGTTAACAGTATTGCAAAATAAAACTTCCCAGTATCCACTTACTGTAAAAAGTCAGTACAAGTTTAACTCAAGTTCCCATTAACTCAAAATGTTGTCGACCATCTTACAAAAAAGTTGAACCACCCAGTACAACTGAACTTCCAAGTATTTCAAAGAACTTAGCCGTATAACAAAAAAAACAAAATTGAAGTTCAACTTGATATTCCAGTGTATAACTTCAGTTGAGCTTAACAGACCAAATCACCTAAAAATATTAACAAACCTTCCCAATATCATAGAACTTTTTTTTTTTTTGCAGACAACTTGAATAAGCAATGTGGTCATCCATGGCCTTTCTCCCTTGGTGGAAATTGAGACGCCTTCACAAGAAATAAAACAATATATTACAATAAAAATGGGAACCAACAGTGTTACGATGAGCAATATGAGATGTTTTACGATGAGCAAGATAAGATGTTTTCTTTAACTAAGTATTGCAGACCACGGTACTTACCAATAGTTGTTCCATGAAAGACGGTTGTGTAATGGTGAAAGGTTCACTTGTATATCTGCCGGAAGAACTGTCCATGTATGGTACATAAGGACCGCCAACATATGGAATACAAGGAGTGCTCATATACGGTACATTGTGAGTATGAGGAGAGCATATGTATGCGCCTCTTCGACCTCGACCACGCCCTCGCCCTCGTGTGCCTCTTCCACCTCTCACTTGCTTGCCCCTTTGAGCTATTTGGTGAGTGCCTCTTCCTGTTCTTGTCGTACTCGTATATACTTGTTCTTGTGTCATTTGAGCTATTGCAAAATGCTCTTGGGGAATTGCAACTCCATCATATAAGGAATCGGGCATTTTGTTTGAATGTGATTCTATAGAGACACAAAAGTAACAATGTTTCAAATAGGTTCACTATGTAGGGATGAAACTAGCCGGAGAATATAAAAATCTAGATACAAGGTAAAAAACTTACTTGGCCATTTTCAGTAGATACTTTTTTCTTCGCCATTTTCTTACTCCTCCTAGGTTTATAGCAAGTAGCTCGAGGTCGCCCTTTGGACTTTACATTTTTAGGATCTTTTATTGATGGTAGCGATACCCCTTGAATCTCAGCTTGTTTAACCTTTTCAGCTTCTATTTTCATTGTGCGTAACTTCTTGATTATCTCATCCAACCACTCATCTACAACTGTGTGTTGTTCCTTGCTAACACAAGCCAAGTCCGCAGCTTCACTGAACTTCACACTCAACTGATTAAAACGCACACTTGATTCATTATTTTCCCAACAACTATAACTCACTTTCACCTTTGTGTGCAATCTAACTATATCTTCCTCCACCTCCTTAAGATGTATTTATCTGATATAAGTCGAATATTGTTTCGTATCAATATGCTGATAGCATGCCTACAAAGGATTCCTTTAAACTCAAATTTTTGGCAGCTACAATGAATATCAAATTCAACCTTTTTTCTTCTTTTTCAGAATTTTCTTCACATTCATCACCCTCACTTTCATATGATTAAGCTTTCACTTTCACTTTCGCTGTCCACATCTTCGCTTTTGTCATTTGTTTCTTCAAAGATGGGCTATGTCCTCGATTTCATCTTCATAAGTCTCTCTCTTATGAAATTTCACAATAAAATTCAATTGTTTGCAAAACCTCCATTCCAAATATTCTCTAGAACTTCATATGTAGTACCACCTTCAGACTCATCTTTCATTCCCATCATAACACAGTTAACCGCCTTTGTAACTTCACTTGAAACTTTCAAATATTTCGAAGTGTACAACCGTTGCATTTGCTTTTCAAATGGATTTCCAAGAATTGCTTCGATTGTTCTTGAGAATGAATCGGTATCGACAATCAACTCCTTTTCAATTTTTTTCCTTAATGCTTGTTCATGCTGCTCTAAAATTGTTTCAAACTTGTTTTGAGTTGACGAATCCATCAAAGAAAGCATTCATGCTTTCGCTATTCTGCGATTGATGACATTCCAGCCCAAAATGTATTCTTTAAGAAACACGGTATCCATCTCTTTTCTCATCATATAGTGTTCCTAACCACTCGTTTTCCTCCAAACTGTACGTTTTCAACATCTTTCCCAAGCTTCTTCAAACTGGGCAGGTTTTGCGTATCATGAATTATTTCTTGCAAATCGAGTATTATATCATCCTTGTCTCTATATCTCCCAAACTTTTCGGGCGCCTTTTTGAGAATGTGCCATAAACACCACCTATGCCTAGCTCTTGGAAACACAGTCTTTATCGCCTTTTTTCATCGCCCCATCTTGATCGGTTATAATTGCTTGTGGAGCCACCCCAGGACATGCATTTTAACCATTCGTGAACAACCATTCATATGTTTCTTCTAGATTTCATTTGCAAGTAACCCACAACCAAGCAATATAGATTGTCCGTGGTGATTGACACCAAACAAAAGGAGTAAATGGCATGTTTGTACTTGTTTACTAGGTAAGTGGCATCAAATGAAACAACATCACCAAATTCTTTATATGCTTCTACACTCAAGCATCTGCCCAAAATACATTTTTCAACTGCCCATCTTTATCTATGTCCACCTTGAAATAAAAGTTAGAATTTCTTTGCTCTTCCTAGAAAAATAATTCCACATAGCCTGTGCATCTCCATCCCCAAGTCTTAGTTTCCTTAGTTCTTGAACCGCATTTCTTATATCCCTCTCTACTACACCCGAGCATTAGCAATTCCTCCATGCTCGTTTGACACAGATTGAAAGGTTTTAGCAGCCTTAATCCCTGATTGATCATTGTTTAGTATCCTATGTTTAACATGTGGACTAATAAACTCAGTGATAACGATAATGTCGAGCATTCTCAACATTAATAGGATGATTGTGCTTAACAAAGAATTGAGATACCTCCCATTTGTCGTCGTTATTCAATCTTGCAAGAATCAAGCTAAGCACCCACAAAGTACGTCTTGCTAGGTCTTGCAGGTTTGAAAGATCTGGATTGAACTTTCCTTGTCGATTAAGCTATAAGTGACACTTCTAAGAATTCCTGAGTATTCTTTCGTTGGGTTTTCTTCCTCATAGCAAAACCCCAATAATTTTGCATATTTTATATGCTTCAGCTACCTCAAGAGGTGTATCAAAATCTTACCTATGCAAATTTCTGGATTGTCATCGTATTCCTCATCCTCATACCCCGCATCATCCTCATTACTCTCATCGATCTCGTCTGCATTATAATCAACATCTCATCATCATCCTCATACAAATCAGTAATGTCATCGACATTTACTTCTCCATTTTTGATAACCATCTATGAACAACAGTAAATGAAGACAAATTAGTACTGTTGTTTTCCTTCTTAAAAGGATAAGAAGCAGCACAAAGTTTACCAGACAATTGTAAAACCAATATCCACAGGAATTTAACGAATCAAGTTAAAATCTTAGATTCAAGGTATGATATGAATCTGCAATTTGTGAAAATTAGGGCAAAAAAAATTTAGATATGACAAACTTACATTATTGTTCGTATTCAATTGGAGAAAAATTAGAGAAATCTGCAACTGAATTTGCTTTATAATGAGTTTTTCTGTTCTAACTCTAAATATTGAGAAGAAGAAGAAGGTCTTTTTCTGTTCTAACTCTAAATATTGAGGAAAAGAAGAAGGTCAACTATTTTCGCGGGCTATTTGATGTTGTCAGATTTACTTTAATTTGAAATTTGGATAAACGGTTGAGATTTAGATCCACTTTCTCTCTCTGTAACCTACTCATAGATGACGTGTGAAATTAAAAAACACCACATAGATGCTGCCACGATGGAACGCGTGAAAGCAGCGTGAATTGAGCGCGTTTTCTAGCATTTTCGTATTTAAACGGGACAAGTCTTCCTGCCAACATATCTGCAACAGGACTGGACAAGCCTCATTTTACATTACAAATTTACAACTTTTAGTTCATTGATCAAAAGGGATGGCACGGCACGATTGATGGGTTAGCAAAGTTGGCGAAAGGGGCCGAGTCCCATTCTTAGAAGGATCGTCCTACTCATGAAACTACATGGGAAGGATGCCGGTGACTCTCGTCTTTCTCCGGTATCGGCTCGGAGGACAGGCCTTGTTTTGGAAAGTGGGATGTCAGGACACCGACACTACTGTGTTGCCTTAATTGGACTAGAACTCTATTTATTATATTTTCCTAATTCTATCTTTCATTCATTCAATATAAGTATCCTAAATCTTAAACTCTAAATTTATTTTGCTTCTCTAAGTTACACGATGATTTTGAGAAATGGGAAAAGACTAACCACCTGCTGTGATCAAGAACAGAAGAACACGAAGGAGAAACAAACTGTTAAAAAAAGAAAACAGATAAATAAGGAAACAATCGATGATGATCCTCTTCCTCTTCTTCCTGCATGCAAAGATCTTCCTGACGACTTAGTGATCAGAAGTATCTTAACAAGATTATCAGCCCGGACACTAGCGTTATGCAGTTGCGTCAGTAAGTTATGGTACAACACAATATACAACGATAAACAATTTGCTACGTCTCACTTCGTTCAAAACCAAAATAAGTAT
>JAJJWW010015218.1:0-57692 GCA_023531295.1 Papaver armeniacum
GACTTAAAGACTTCATTGGGATTGTGAAGCCGGATCGATACTACTTTTCTTGAAGGTGTGTGATCCGATCTTGGTCGTATCTATCGCACGAGTACAATTTAAATAATTGGCTTGAGATTTATATCTCCCGATAGGCAAGATAGAAAAGAAATCGCCAAACACTTCGCCTCATCGTTTGGATTAGCAATATTTTTTTCACGCTGATCGATTAAGATTATTGTGAGGTGATTGATAATACTAGGTCGTTGTTTGGGAATATAAGTCTGGTTATCAATTGGTTCCTATTCACCTTGATTTATCAAAAGACGGGAACAAAAAACTCGTAGGTATATTTGTGGGAGACGGATTTATCTATTAACAGACTTTTCGTGATGATAGCTTTTTTTATGAAAGTCTTCGACTTTGGGTGGTAGCAACTCTCTTAGTTATGGGTGAGATCATCTAAGGGAATCAAGTACGTAGCATCCTCGCTAGATCGAGATACGTAGGAGCATAATTGTACCTTGATCAGTGTGAGATTGGTTGGGGTTCAAACCACAGTCCATCAGCACTTGGAGTAGGCTAGTGTCTATGGGCGTAATGCTGTGTGTGTTCAATATGGACTGGTCCCGGGTTTTTCTGCATTTGCGGTTTCCTCGTTAACAAAATTACGGTGTCTGTTATTTCATTAGCATTATGTTTGTTTATATAATTGAAATATCACATGTTGTGCGTTATTCAATCCAATTAGAATATCCAGGCCTTTTGGTTGTTGATTTAAATTGATTGACACTTGGATATTGGTCTTTGGTACCATCCAAGTTATATCTCTTTGATAAAGACTCGCATATTTCGTCTGAAAGTACTAGTTTTATGTTTTCTGTGATTGCTTTTCTGTTTTCCTATAATGGGATTTTAAGATTGGGTTATACTTTGATCATTCTTGTTCAAGTATGGTTGGGATTTTCTCCTATAGATTTCATAAAAGCTTTCAGCGTCTTTTAGAAGATGTTGGGTGTCCAGTGGAGAAAATCATCCAATCAACCATTGTTAAGCATTCATGAGATCCTTTGTCTCCGCGATGGGTTGTTGTTCAGGGTTCAGCCGGAAAGTGGGAAGAAAAGCCTAAAGGTATGGTGTGTGTCCTTTGAGAGAAACAAACACAACATATCATCTTCGGACCTTTTCTTTGGGTTATACATAGTTGCAGATCAACTTTTGCACTCGCTTCAATTACTCCCAAGCAGATCTGAGATGCTAATATCTTTTGTTTCATAGGATTGATATGAAGTCCTTTGTGGATTGTTTTAGATTTAATGTGTATGGTTAATATGTTAGTCCATGTTGGTTTAGTTTTAGATTTATTTGTTTTAGGTTTAGTAATGAAAACAAAATTCTGCACCAACTTTCGATCAAGATGTCATCCAGTTCATCTATTACTTCAACAAGTTCAACATCTTCAAAGTCGAAGTCGCCCAATTCAGCTCGTGCATATACTTCCAAGACCGATTGATTACTACGCCTACTTGAGACACTTTGGTTACCTTTTGAGACACTATGGTTACTTTCTTCATCGTTACCCATTAGACGGGTCTTTGCTACCTTGATTGCATTAGCAATCTAAACTTAAAAAATTCAGTTCATGTTATTTACATGTTCCGGAGGGAATATTGGGTTGATTTGATCCGCTTGTCGCCTTGTGCGTGCGACACATACTTGGTTTTGTTTTCAAATCATGGGCCATTCGAATGTTTGGTCCTCTCTCTTGAGAGAAAAGAAGGTTTTCTGAAACTGGTATTAGTTCTGAAGGGATACGTTGGATGGGCAAGAATTGGGAGAGATACTATAACTTGTATGACTGTTTTAAGATCTTGAAAGTTTTCTGTAAGGTTTCCGATTTCCAAAATCGGCTCTATCAATGTATCTATTGAGGTTCGCCTCTTTTACAAAAAAAAAAAGAAAAAAATTATTTTGATAGCTTTAATTTCAAATGGAAGCATAGGTTTCGTCTAATTTACACGAGTAATAATCATTTCGGATAGATTTAGGAGAAGAGAAACAAAAATTGAAACTATTAAAGATGAAAATGATGTTTGGTTGAACACTCAGGAAGAAATTTCAAAATGTATAACAAGACATTTTCATAAAGTTGCTACCAATGTCAACCCTAAAATCGACAAGAGTATGATAGATCTTATCCCTACTACTGTAAATCAAGAGGATAATGAAATGTTGTGTGTCACTCCTCTTGAAAATGAGATTAAAAAAAAAACCCTACGTTTTCAATGGAACCAGACAAGAGTCCAGACTGCATGCGTTTCCACCTAATTTTTTTCAACAAAACGGGATATAGTCGAATCGATTAAAAAAAAATGGTACAATTCTTTTTTTTCATAACTGGGAATATTTCTAAAGAAATGAATGCTTCATTCATATCTTTAATTCCCAAAAATTTAAACCCCACTACTCCAGTGGAGTTTTGGCCAATTGCTTTAGCTAATACTTGTTATACATTATATCTAAACTTATGGCAGGGAGAATGAAGGGACTGCTTGAAAAACTAATTTTTCCTACCACCCGCCTTCATCCCAGGAAGGAAGATATCTGAAAATATTACTTTGGCTCACGAGATAGTACATAAAATGAAAAAATCCAAATCCAAGAAGGGATTTATGTGACTAAAAATTGATATGTCGAAATCATTCGACGAGTGGAATGGGTTTTCTTAATTAAAATCATGGAAAAATGGGATTTAACAATAAATGGTGTAATTTGGTGCACCAATGTATCTCGCCAATGACTCTAGCAAGATTTGTTAAATGGGTCCCTACCAAGTTTTTAAGCCTACTAGGGACCGAGGCCCTATCTCTTTTTGTTTTGCATGGAAGATTTATCTGTAAGCGATTTCAAATGCGTAAAAACTTAGGGTCGATAAAGGGTATAAAACTAGTCCACACTACTCCTCTCGTAAGCCATTTACTTTTCAACGATGACTGTTTACTCTTCGCAAAGTGAGTGAAAAGACTTGTGAAAGCTTAGTTAACTGATAAGTACCTTGGTTCACCACTGTTTACAAATAGGTCAAAGGTAGAATGCTTTGAACCCTTAGTGGATAAAATGAGAACCAGAATCATAGATGGAATGGTGGCAATTTAAATAATGTAGGTAAAACGGTTATGATAAAAAAAATGTAAGCACTTTGTTGTACGTTTACCAAATGAACTGCTTTAAAATCCCAGTCAAAATATGTAACAAGATAACAAAGCTCCAGCGGGACTATTGGTGGGGAAAAAAATGAGAAAGGTTTAAATGAAAATGGGAAAAAATGAGTGTGCTTGAAAAATTGGGATTATATTTGTAAAACTTTGGAAGAAGGAGGCTTAGGTATTAAAAATGTTAGGAAATTTAACATTGCTATGATAGAAAAAATGGGTGGAATTTAAATCAAAACCCGAAATCTCTGTGTGCTACTATTCGAAGAGAAGTATTATCCCAATTGTGATGTCCTACATATAGACAAGAAACCAAAAGAAGAGATAGCTAGATTTGGAAAGGCTTGCTGAATGGTATAGATCAAATCAAAAATGTTGCTACTGGGAAATAGGAAATGGTAAGAATTTTGACATCTGGTATGATCTTTGGATCCCAGATACTAAAATACCTATGCGAGAGACCTAGTACAAACATCAAGGCCTAAAGAAAGTTAGTGATCTAATCAATGATCAGAAAACTTGGGATTTGGAAAAATTGGGTAAGTGTTTTTGATAAACAAACAATTTCAAAGATAAAGAAACTGAAAATTCCAGAGGAAGATAAACCGGACACTCCTAGATGGAACCTAAACCAGAAAGGTATGTTTACCGTTAAATCTCTTTATAATCATTTAAACTCGGGTGGTTTAGTAGAGAAAAATGGAGTATGATATGGAATATGAAGACTACCCGCAATTAAAAATTTCATCTGAGAGGCACCCATTCCATACCGCCTAATAGTATGTGAGTGGAAGCTGTTATACCAGATATAGAAACAAAGTGTAAACTCTGTAATGAGCATGAAGAAACCCTTACCCATATGTTTTTGCAATGCAACTACGTCTCTGAGGTATGGATGCACTTTAATTTTGATATGGATTTTATTAGGAATGGTATTGTTTCTTTCCATGATTGGTTAATTGATTCCTTTGCAAACCCCCAAAGAGGAGATTATGATATTGATTGGCAGGTGTTATGTAGTACTATTATATGGTTCATATGGAAAGTGAGGTGTAAGGTAGCTTTTAAACATGAAAAACAAAACAGTATAGTCACAGCAAATAATATAATCAGGTTTATAAATAGTTATAATGTTATAAATAAACCTGGACATAGCATAATGGATGACTTATACTACAATGCTAAAAACGATGATTCTCTTCATATTACTAGCTACTTCTCTGAGAAGATGGACCCAACATGATGCTATTATAAATGAAAAAGAGAAATGACTCTCACAATAAACATTGTTGTTCGTAGGTTACATAATGCAAGAAAAGTCGGAGTTGGACCGACTTCATGTGATCAAACATGTAATCGTCGAGAGAAGCTAGAGGATTCTATGTTGATTATACTACCGAGAGATGAGTTAGAAAAAATGGGAGCAGATGCGGCTTTCCAATGGGCAACACAATGGAGGAGGACATAGAATCTCTTTCAGAGCGATTCAAACCAACCTTGCTGCCGTTGATAGGAATGTATGCAAAAGTCGCCAACAAAGATATAAAATCGTTGAAGATTTTGGGAACAAAGAAAATTTGAAATCAATTTCATAGTTCAGACTTTACATCGGAAGGGATTAAAATCATTATTTGGGCAAAGAAGACTTGCTATTTTTTGTAACAAATATATGATCGAGACATAATCAAGGTTGATCACAAACTGTGGGCGATTTTACACTATCTAACCATTCAAGACTGGAATGAATCTGTAATGATGAATCAATGTTCCATTGTTAATGCAATGAGGTTGGCCTCTTTTATAAAAAATTTTTTTTTACACAGAATATGATAACGGGTGACCATTTCTACGAGGATGGTCTCTAGAAACCAAAATGCAAGGTACCTAATTGCATCACATTGAAGACTTCCTTCTTTTGTTTCCAAGGTTAGTTATGTCAGCCTTTTTTTCTTCTTCTTGTTTTGTGGTTTGGTGAGAGCCAATTAACTTCACCTAGTCAAATTACTGCGTATTAGCAAAAGATAATCACCCATTTGACTACTTGATTAGCAGATGCCAACCAGCACAGATAAAATTATTTGCTGTTCATGACCATTTAAATGGCACTAACATTCCCGGTTGGCCGAATTCAAAATCAGAAAAATTAAGAAGAGAACTCACAAAAACAGTTTAGTACATTAAAATGGTCGGTAGTTAGAAGTGTGTATACTCTGTTGATTTTTAGAGTTAAAACTCACCCCACAGTCGAACTTTTTGAAATGTGATCCAGCAATCAAAACTTTTACAATCTTACTCGAATTCGACATATACCATATAAATAATCAACGCCAACAGCTACTAAAATCCTGGCAAATTTAGGGGCGCCTCCAAACGAATTAGGGGCGACACAAAATGACAAAATAGGTCATAATCGGAAGGTTAATCCATAATCCTGTTTTTTAATGGCCAAACTACCCTTTACAATCTGTAGAGAACTATACAATCGGTAGTTAATCAACAATCTAGGGAGTCAATTTAGTTTATATAGCTTCCGAATATAAAGTATTCCCAAAATAAAATCCTCTATCTTTTGAATTTTGATTATCCTATAATCGGTAGTAAATAAAGTTATCTTGACTCCCGATTAAAGTAGACCTTTGCAAATATCCTTCCATAATCGGTAGTAATTATAGTTCACATAACTACCGAATATAGAGTGAGCTTTCAAAATGAGATTTTGCAAAATCCTCTTTTTTGAATTTTAGTTGAGCCTATAATCAGAAGAAAGGAAGAGCTATCATGACTTCCGATTATACTACGCTCTCTTTGCAAATATAGGCCATAACCTATGTAGTCAAAATAGTTCATATAACTACCAATATAGAGTTGTCAAAAATGAGATTTTAACAATCGGTAGCTAACTAAACTACCGACATGAAGGGGCATACAAGTATTTTCATCATATTTTTGTCTTTTGTGTCATTTCCTAATTCGTCGGTCGCCTCCTAAAAAATGCTAGCACTAAAATGGTCTACACGCTTAATTTTTTTTTTGTTTTTTTTTCCTGATAACCATACACGCCAAATGTCTTTGTCATACTGACGTCACAAAATTAAGATGGCTATAAATTTCCTTTCCTTCGTTAATCATCTTGATTTCGAGTTGTTAGTCGCTTTATTATGACAGAAAAATGTGTTTTATTTGTCTTCGGAATGTAACGCAAACCTTATGCAATGATGATCAATGAAACAATTAACAAACTTGTTCCTTGGGACATCTGATAAAATTGGAACGATACAAATAAAACCTTTCATCCCAAAACTTCGATAGGATCAGAATTACTTAGTATTTGTAAATTTCTAATAGCTCTGGCAATTTAGATTTTCATAAAAAAAACTCCAGCAGTTTAGTGGGAGCCTTTTTGCTGGGTTCCTGCCTCTAATGCACGCACACATGTTAAACACGATGGATTATTCTGTGGTAGTATCATTGAGCGACATTGCCATGAACCAAAGGAAAGTATCCTCAACAACTGTGAGAAACTCCACTAGAAGGTGGAGAAAAAAAAGGCGAGAAAAATTATCCTACTTCCATTCACACGGTAATTTCCGGAAAAATAACCCTTGTTGACCAACCTCGCATCCCAGCTACACGTGTTTCTTTCTTTCCTATCACCGGAGCATATTGAAGGTGCCCATGTCACTTGCAATAAGTGGGTGTTTATGAAGCAGCAGTAAAGAATCAAAAAGAAATTTCCATTATACACAGTTAGGTGTATAGTTAACACAATGAAGAATGATAGGGAAGACCCAATCTAATCAGCAAATTAAGAATGCCCGTGATCTGGTAAACTACACTTACTTTCTCTATCTATACCTTCTCTTTGTGATGGTTGCTGCTGCCTTCAGCTTGATACAAATCTTCGACGACATTTATAAGGTAGCAGTAACACAGCTCTAAGGGGACACTGCTTATACAAGTGGTCTGATAGAAGGACACTTGCTCTTAGAAATTCTAGAACAGAACATGAACATTAATAGAACTGATGATAATAGAAATAGTCTAAAGTACGTTCTTATTTCTTGCATTCCTAACTCAAGGACTTCCGTCCTCTTGCCATATCTACTGCTTCTCTCCATCAGATATCCTTCTAAATATTCATCTATAGATTCTAATTTACCCACATTCTCAATGGAGCATGCTCGAGTAAGTTTCATCCAACCTCCACTTGGCTCTTTTGAAAATCGTGAAGAATGCACCACACCAATCGTTCAGGACTCTCTGAGACCCGCAACAAACAGAAGATTTAGTTTAGTAATTTTGTGTGTATATCAGGATGTGGAACAGCCTAAATGCTAAACTGTGGAATTTGCATACTTACGTTGAAGGTTATGGTATCAGTGGGATTGAACATTTTAAAGCAGTCTTTCGACGAGGCATCTGTGTCTCCATAGATCTGGTAACAACAGAACTAACAATGAGAACCCCACCCATTCTGTAATCAATTGAAAAAGAGACTCTGGGAAGAAAAGAACAGCATGAGACACTGACCTCAAAGGTGAACGTCATGGGCACCTTGGCAACTTCATACATGTAATCTGTCGCAGTCCCATGTGCAAGATACCTGGAACATGTCATTGTCTATTCAGAATGAAGTTTACTTAGTGAACCATTCAGAGACTGACTCGCCTCTAACATACCAGCGACTAGCATCTAGAATATTAGGACCTCGCATTATACTTGTTTCCCTTTATAATAGATACATACCCCACAGAGCCGCCGCCAGATCCAACTAAGCATCGCCCCTGGCAGTGAAGGTCATTCAAGTTTTCAAGTAGTGACCTCATAGCATGGGATGCCAATCCGTGTGGGGTTGTGTTCCTATGATCGTATGGCATGAAGAGAGCCTGAGAGAAACCAACACCAAGATAAGTACAAATAAGATACAAACTATGAAGGACCCTAATACCTTAGTATTGCTCAGTTCCCTTAGACTGAAAAGTGAAGGTGTTATCCGAACTAGTACAACTTATTAGCACGTTCAGTTCAGGTAATTGAATCCGTTTTGTAGTAATAACAGAATTACAAAAAGCAAGCCAACTGCACATTCAGTTGTTCTTGATTCACTTGGGAAGTGAAACTTATATTGCTATCCACCATTTGGTTCATGGATTTCTTTTAAGGAATTCGGTAACGTGAACCTAACACAATATAATATTTCAATAAGGAATAGAAAGATATTCTACATTATCAAACAAATCTGCACTTATCACAGCTTACCTCCATTCCAGAGTGCACATTAATCCACACATGTGGATCGAATGATTGGGAGATTTTTCGCATTATTTGGGTCTCTGGCTCACTAAAAGGACCACTTCCTGGATTCTCTTCATATGGATCGTAGTCCTACATTTGGACAGAGAAATCATATACAATGAGTTCTACATATACAGTGATGTTTCAAATATTTAAGTAGGAAATCTGAATGGAAAAGTGATAAAATGAAGTGCAAGCTAAGTAAGTATGCCCGAAATTATATGCATGAGAGACAAACCTTCTCCTTTTTACCCCAGTCTACACTCCAATTTCTGTTCAGATCAACTCCCCTTCCTGCAAAGCACGACAAACAAGCATTCAACAACACTAACTACAAAAGGTAACGTACTATATTCAAAAATCACAATTTCTCTTTATTACCATTTCTCCTCTCACAAAGATCCCCTGCTTCAACAAGTTTACGTCCGTTCAAATTTTCCATAGGTACCACCTGACAGTAAAAGCTGAGTTAGGATTCTGAAGCAAGAGAACTAGCCAACATTCCTGACTCTTTCACATATTTTTGTGGACTTCACAAAACCATTTAAGTTGAAGTAGTTGACTCAAGTTTTGAAACAAGCATTACCTTAATCACAAGATTATCAAGGGTACGGTTTAAGAAAACTGGATGACTGTTTGGGATTCGCTGCTCCTCACTTAAGATGGACAAGAGGCGTAAAGCGAGTTCTGTAGTAATAAGTTCCCTTCCATGCTGTCCGAAACTCTGGAAGACAAGTAATCATCTGTCAACAAAACCAGGAATTACAAATCTGAGATGACTCTATTGTAATTACAACAAATTTGCAAACCAAAAACAAAATGATAAATCAAACTCCTATAAAAATAACTCACAAGAAGTATCCGGAACTTGGATTTGTTATCAATTTCGTTGTTGGAGTGGCTGTAAGTAACTATTGATATCTCTGCCAAATAACCCTGATTCTGAGTCTTAATTGTTTCTATCTGTTTCAAAATCATAGATTCACATAAGAAGCTGAATAAGCTGAATTGTCTAATCCAATTAGAAATTACTTACTCTCAATTTATTAGGGTGACGACTCACTAAATCTCTGATTTGTTCCTCCAAAGCATCACTGCAATAATTCCAAGGGGCTAATTCATAAATAAATAACAAATCAATGGACATATTCGAGAAAATAACAAGTCAGAGTAAATACCTGGAATGGTATAGATCCTGATTGATCGGGGTAGAAGAAGACTCGGATAGATTTCTTCCATTAACAATCAACAAAAGTTGCAGAAAACTAAAGAGAATAGAGAGAGGAAAATAACGGAAACCCATTTGTAGAAGACACAGATAGAGAAATATGAAACAATAACTCTCCTTCTTCTTTCTTTCGTTCTGTTCTTCTTCTTCTTCTGATCATTTGTTTTTGTTTCTTCAGATTCTTGATTTTACAGTATTTTTTATGTTACTGTTTGTCTTTGAATGTGGGAAAAAGAAAACCAATTTCATCCAGTGTGAAAGAGGAACAGAGAGGTTTTCTTTTTACTTTATTATATCCACGTTCAATGGATGAGATTGCTCGAGGATAAACTGATCTACTGTTATCTCTTCTTGTGCCAGTCTTTAAACCGTTTGATGTAATTATACGGGTTTGTTAAATATGAAAGGGAACATGGGATGATTTTCATAGTGGCCTAATCGAGATCTTGTTGACAGAGAGGATCAATGAATGATCACATTCTTGCCATAACAGACCGCACCATTTGCATGTGGGATCTTGTTGCTGTTTCTAGTCATGTTGGACTGATGTTTTGTTGCTGGCTGTGTGTGTAATGATACCCCGATATTGGACCTTTTTCTATTATTATAACGTGTTAGTTACAACAGTTCTTGGCTTGATGCTCATTCAAGTACTCAATGTGTGCCGCTGTCCACTGGTAAAACTAAAAGGTGGGGATCCTATATGCTTGAAGTTAGGCCGGTTCACATGCACATTAAGTTGATGTGCCACATGGATTGGCAAACCAAACCAGCGCTATTCGGGAAAACATATGCGATGGAGTTGGTATCGAGCGATCTTGACTGTAGCGCCAAAGAATAATCAATATCGACAATAGTCGACTTTATTCCCCCTATAAATACTTATACCTTCCACCATTTCTCTTTACACCTTCTCTTTCTCTCCAATTTTTCTCTAGTTATTTCTCTCCAAATATGAGTTTGGAACCCAAATAAAAAAGCGGAAAAGTCAAAGAATCAACCAAAGACCCCAAATAATCTAATTCAATTATAACGTAATAAAGAATACGAGTTTGAAATGTTAGACAACTAGCCGGTGATGATATACTTCTTGTGCACATATCTAGCCACCCGTATTGAGTTAATTCATTTGCTAATTTTAGAAAAATCATATTGATTATAACCAAGATTGAGAAGAAGGAAAAAAACTTTGTACTTGATAATTTTATTGTCGATAAAATTTCTTTTTTTGCACTTTGGATTCAATGTAGATATGCTTGACAAAGAATTTGTTGGATTATGACGTAGTATTTTTTCGTAAATCATGGGTAACCCATGGAAACCCGTCCTCATTCCATTCTTATGCCAGAACTGGTA
This sequence comes from Papaver armeniacum, assembly GCA_023531295.1. Classification (NCBI taxonomy): domain Eukaryota; kingdom Viridiplantae; phylum Streptophyta; class Magnoliopsida; order Ranunculales; family Papaveraceae; genus Papaver; species Papaver armeniacum. Next base: position 11,071 of record JAJJWW010015218.1, read on the forward strand.
GGGATGGGTTTTGGTTTTTTGAACTGGGTAGGGGATGGGATTCAAGGTCCCCGCTCCATTGCCATCCATACTTGCAGTTCCATATTTTCTCATGATTAAAAATCCGCCACGTGCCATTTACCAAAATCTACACCTCATGACATTAAACTTGCTTCTTGGCCCATAGGGTAAGTAATTAGCATTATGACTCGAAGTTTGCCATGTAACTCAAAAACATGTTCATGAACCAAATTTTATGGCGACTTAGAATCTGCTATCATGACCCAAAATTTTCCTAGTGACCCGAAACCTACCATTATGATCCGTACTCAACCATATTGCACAAAGTTGCTTAGATACACAAAATTATTTTTTTTGCCATTGCCTTATAAAAATAAAAATTGTGACCCAAATATTGCCTAATAAATTGATAGTGTGACCTAAAATTCTATCATTATAACAAAAGATATGCATTATTTTATGCAATTTGCTATTGTAACTAAAATCTACCCATGATCCAAATTTGTTAAGTGACCCAAAAAGTTGTCTTGTACGCCAAAGTTTTTTGTGTTACTTGAGGGTCTTATATGAGGTTGTGTTTGATAGGAGTTAATTCCATGGAAATAGTCATTTTTTCCATGGAAATAACGTGTATTCCATCGTTTTGTCAAAAATCGTTCCCATGAATTGTAAAAAAGCGTGGCCTAAAGTATGTTTTAAACTTAATTCCATGGAATGTCTTTCCTGTTTCCCCAGTGAAACCGATTCATGGAATTGAGTTCAACTACATTGAAACTCAAAACTTTCCTTCTCAAAACCTAAAAAAATATTCTCATATTTTCCCATTTGCTTTCATTTGGGCCCGATCTAAGCAACGAGTAATGATTTTTAATTTTTATAGTTGATCTTGATTTAGAAGTTGTTTTGTTGCTTATAATAAAAAAAAACCACCATTAGGGTGATGCTTGTCCGCACTTTTATAGAGTTTCATCCTACATATTTGTTATCTTGGATACAGTGTAGACTGCCTTATTTGACGACACTCAAGATTAAGTTCTTCAACAAGAACACGGACATATAGTTTCGGGTTACTAGTTACACATGAAGAGTTTTGGAAAAATCACTCCTCTCTCATATGCATCTCTTTTCCAAGAAGAAAATCAATCAAAATGGTCGAATTATAATTTCAAGTATCATTCCTCCTACAATTTCATTGTACAAAACTTGGATGATATTGTAGATCGCTCTTTCATTTTCATAAGTTTACAGCGTTTTGCATCTATTTTGTATTTGTTTCATGTTTTTGATGTATTTATTTTTATTGAAAACCATCATGTAAAAGCTTTAATTACAAATAATAATAATATATATATATATAAATTTTCCACTTGACCCAATATATAGTCATGTGAGTTGAAAAAATAAACTTATGTAAATCAAAACATGCGTAAGATCTTTTCTCAACTTTTTATTACTATAGATCTAAGTTGAATGACGTTCACATCTAGTGTTACTCAAGTAATTTGGAGTTTTAAAGAGCATAGTCATATTGATATTTGTATCTACATAAATTCAACTAACTTAAAATTTGTACAATGTATACAACACACATTGGGTTTATCTAATTAAACAAATACCCCAATATTAGTCAAATAATGTCTACATACGGATCAAAACAATGTGCTAACGGGAAAATAAGAGACTAACATTAGTTCTACAAAGAAAATACCCTATTGTGAACATGTATTCAAAAAAAGCTTTCAAAAATGTTAAATCAATACTTGCATAAACAAAACTTATAAGAGAATTTTTAGTCACGTATTAATTTGTAGAAATTTCACTGGATATGTAGTCTCATGTTCCATCTAAGTGTTGTTCGAAATTGAGAAACCGAGAGGAGGTTTCATTATATTTTATCATTCTCCAAGACCAACTTAAACTCTCCCTCTATTGGTTGAGAAATCTTGATACTAAATATGTGTTTTTAGTGTTATTTAGTATATAATTTCCAAATGTTTTTTTCTTCTTAATTTTTTATTTTAACCGAGTTTAAACTCTTCTTCGTTGGCAAATAATTGTTTTAGTCTTTAATTCATGTATAAAGTTTAGATAACAAACACTAAATCGACATCTACAAATCAAAGATCAAAGGGCACCAAAACAACCATTTTGTCTTATATGATTTGGTATCACAAAGTATTTGTTATCCGCCTTTTTTGATCGTGTCAAAAACAACCAACTATACTTTTCACAATACAATGTTACCCGCATGTAAAAATTTATTATTTTTGACGGAGAGATATAGCACTTCCTCTTCTTTATGAATTAATCTTAAGGGATTTTTGTTTATTGGGATTCACACAAACCACCTTAAGATTTAAGTTTACCGTTGATTTAATCAATTCCAACCAAGGTAGAACAATGGTTAGAGGCCACTCTTATGACACAATAGGTCATGAAGCTTGAAACATAATATTGGAATGAGAATTAAAAGTTGTTATTAGAGGGTAGCCCCACTTACAACCACCCTCGTCTCGTCCTCGGATCCGACGCTATTCGGAGAATTAAAAGTTGTTTTTCCCATGTACGTTTTTCATGTACTGACCGGAGGCATCACCTCACCTCACACCGTGATCTGGATATACTCGTAAATCTCGAAACAAAATTTGATGGTTTGCTAGAAATCTCACAAAGTTAAGACGGTAGTCTAGTCGTTTCATTTGACATGTGTTTACAAAGAAAAGCAAATCAAGCTATTTATGAACATAGAAAGCATGGATCTAGCTGATAATACATCAGTGGAAGGAATTGAAGATTTTTCAACCTTTATACCAAACTCTGCAAAACAAAGACAAAGACTAGATACAAACCAATTATCGATTTCTAAAGAAAGGATTACATAAGAAGCAACCAAAAAAGAAAGTATGGTGCTCTCATCAATACTACTAAACAAAAACTAAAACTAACCAAAGCAAATAGGGTCATGTTTGCTAATCAGAAAAGTTACAATTTAGTTATAGTGGAAGGTAACCGTCAAAGAGTAAACACCCTCAATAGTCCCAGAGTTTCCTTCTCGTGGAGAATTTTAAGGACTATGGAGATGGTACAGAGTACAAGATCAACTCTCTCAAGTGTGGAGTATTGCTTCGTCCAACACGAGGCCAATTCTTTAGTTCATAATCCCACAAAATATGTCGTTGAACATAATGTCCAACAATGATGAACAATTTCCTAAATCTCTATAATTAGAATTGTAATTAAATTTTAATGGTTTTTTAGTTTGTTTTTCTTTTCCTATTGTCTAGAAAAACAAACTTACAAAAAATATAGCAGTAAGAAAGCAAAATAATTAAAGACATGTGTTTTTTTGATGATTTAATATTATTATTGTTTTTATTTTATTTTGTTTCTTTTAGGTTTTAGCAAAAGATTAGACCTACATGCCACACCATGTTAATAAGTAATCTTAATTGTTTATCGAGATATATGACTTGCAACCAGCTGCAAAACTAAAGGTGGGCTATACCTGGCTCTATGCCCCAAAAACACTTAAAATTCATCATTAACTCTTTTTTTTTTTTGCATAGTTTAGCCAACCCAGGTCGTAATATATTTATGTAGTTTAGTCCACCCAAGTATTTATATTTTTATATCATACCTCTGGCTTTATACATATACAACAAATAAAAAACTCTTTTATAAAAATTTGCATTAGATTAATTCTTATTCTACTTTTTCCTAAAAAAAAAAAAAAAAAAAAAAAAAAAAAAAAAGCTTTTTCTACTTTTTATTTTGTTTGGAAAGTAGATAATGACTGATGCCATGATAACATCATTAGTAAAGCCATCTAATATTAGATAGAAGAATGACAAATCATAATATTAGACAAGGGACGGTTCCCAAGTCAAACAATGCCTAACTCTAAGGGTTCTTTTGAGGTCAGCACATCTGGTACCAAATCCTCCGAACAAGTCCAAGCCGTTACTTCCTTAAGAAGAGGATGGGTCATTGATAATCATGTTAGTAATCCTAAGGAAAATGAGAATGATAGGAACACGCCCATTGTGACGCAGGTTACAACTTCGTCACAAAAAGAAACCGATGCGTCTGAAAAAGATGAAGCTGAAAATACTTATGTTCCTCGTGCTCCATTTCCTCAACGGTTATTACCTCGTCAGAAAGGAGCTAGTTCTAGTGACATCTTAGAAGTTTTCAAACATGTTAAGATTAATATTCCTCTTCTAGATGCCATTAAACAAATTCCTTTGTATGCTAAGTTCTTGAAAGATATGTGCACCGTGGAAACGTAATTTGAATGTGCAAAATAGAGCTTTCCTTCCTGAACAAGTGAGCTCTATCATTACGCAGAAAACACCGCCTAAATACAAGGATCCTGGTTGTCCTACTATTTCTTGCACTATAGGAGAACACAAGATTGAGCATGCTTTGTTAGATTTAGGCGCTAGTGTGAATCTTTTTCCATATTCCGTGTATGAACAATTAGGATTTGGTGACTTGAAACCCACTAATGTTACACCCCGATTGGCTGATAAGTCCATTAAAATTCCTAGAGGAGTGGTAGAAGACATTCTTGTGCATGTTGATAGCTTTGTTTATCCTGTGGATTTCATAATTCTAGATTTATCTGCTCCTGCCTCTAGCCCCAAAAGAATTAAAATGCATCATTAGATTTTTTTTTTTTTTTTTTTTTTTTGCCAACCTAAGTAATAACATATACATATAATTTAATCTACCTAAGTATTTATATTTTTATCATACCTCTAGCTCTAAACATATATAGTAAGAAAAATAAGTTTGCATCGGATTAATTTTTTTTCCTTTTTTTTTTCCTGAATTAGATATTCATTAAAACTAGACGATTGACGCCGGGACCATCATTAATAGAGTCATTGAATATGGAGTTGGAAGAATGACTATTCCTAATATTAAATCGATTTATCGAGAGTTTCTAAACAATATAAAGTGGGGGTATTCCATCTTGAAAACATAAAACTTCGTCTTTTTTGCTAAATAGTCACCTACAACATTACCTGATCTGCGAACAAAAGAAAAAACCCTGAAATTTGGACGACATCTTTTTTCCTATTATTCGAACATAAACAAAAAATCAATCGACAAAATTGTAAGAACAAGGTAGTTGGTTTTATCCCTAGCTTTATGGGCGTTTTGAAAAAAATAATGACACATTTGTAGAAAAAGTTGTTCGGCCCCTTAATATTGAATTTGGTTCCACCGTTAACTGCAGTTCCACTGATAGCTGTTGGGTGGAGTCCTTATAAAACTTATCCAAATAAACAATATCAAATATAACTTTTTGAAATCAATATTCGATTCGTAATAAACTTTCTAAAATAATAGATTTAATTGTTTGATCTCAAGTAAGCTTGAAAAATTATTTTCTTACAAGGAAATCTTTTCGCTCTCTTTCACTCTCTTCTCTTTTCCTTTCTTTACCTTCACAACTTCAGCCGCCTCCCTTCTTTAAGCTTGAATTTGGTCCTTATTGACCAGATTAGAGCTGGGATTTTCTTCCCCTACTTCCTCCCGATTCTTTCATTTTTTTGTTTTGAGGATGTATACTTAGGTCTCTGAAGTTGCAGCTTTAGATCTAGGTTCATTAGGGTTTCTACTGTGGGTTTCTTTCCTTTTCTTCTTCATCTTTATTTTCCTACTTTTTCTACATTATTATCAGTCAAAACCTTGAGTAAAACTATCCTAACTCTTTTTGGACGGTTTCAATGGTGGTTGTTAGTTGTGACTTGTGAGGTTTGAAGATGGTGGAGGTTTCTCTATGTTGCTTCTTCATTCAAGATCAAAATTAGATCGGTTTCGAAACTCAACAACAATAGGTGACGGCGGTCTGTTATTCTTAAGTCTTTTATGATGACATTTTGGGGGTTCATTTTCCTTTACAGAGAAGAGTAGATCATGGGATTGGATATGGACCATATGGTTGTTTTTTCGTTGAAGTTATGACGATTCTGTTATTGTTTTTCCAATTCTAATTATTTGTTCATCTGTTTTCAGTCAACAATATTTCGAAATCACTAATTTCTTTATCCAAAGGTACTTGTTTATATGGAGAAAAAGTAGCAATCATCACATAATGGTTGTGGTTGGGAAGATATACTTGCTACTATGGATATTGCGCTGGTGGAGGACTGTCAAAAGAGGCGGTGGATCTAGAGTTTAGGTGACGAGAAACATTTCCACTTTTAGCTTTGTTTTAGGGCTAGGATTTCCATTGTGTTTAGGGCTTTCATGTGGGTGTTTTCTTGTTGGTCCCTCAAATAGTTGGACTGTATTTTCTTAAAATCAAAATTTGTATGGGGGTTCTATGAAAGAGCTATGGGATGAGAGCTCTCATTTGATTTGAAGGAGTTTGATCAAAATAGATCAAATTAGGTGCTAATGTGGGACGAGAGCTCTCACCCATTCACCCAAAATCATTCAATTGAATGAGTGTCCAATAGTTTTTACTAGGAGGCTGAAGATCTGCAGCTCACCCAAAAGGATGAAGTTGTGCCACTCATGGAGTAGAAACGACTGATGTTAAGCTTCTTGAGGAGATATTTTAGTTTTTTTTAATTAGGTTTTAAACTCTTTGACGCGGATCCCATGTGATTTTTATTAATAAAATTAAAAAAAAAAATACTTAAGAGGCACATGTTCAGCCATCTCCAAACTGGCTGAACATGTGCCTCTTAGTCTCTAGTTTTGCTCTTCCATGGTCCAGATTTAAGAGGGCTGAACATGTGCCTCTTAGTCTCTAGTTTTGCTCTTTCATGGTCCAGATTTCACTCTTCCAGCTAACCCTCAATGGAATGAATATTAAAACACTTATTTCATAGCCCTTGGTCTTACAACAATAATCTTCTTAAATATTTATAAGTGAATACAAATAAGGTTTCGAGAGAAGAAAAAAAAAGGTAGAGGGCTATTCATGTAAAGAAGTTATATCATATACCCGTTACACCTCAGTAAGAGAGGAACTTTTTTTTTTTTTTGCAGGGGTGCGCCAGGCTTTTGCAGTAGTGCAATGCAAAAGCGACGCATGAGAACCCCAACAACAAGCTGTTGTGGTGGGAACTCCTCCATGAAAAATTTAATTTCATATCGTGTGAGCCGATGACTTACATATCAGATATTATTTAACTGATAAGAACAGATAAAAGAAAGAATATCTCTAATTACCAAGCAACAATCATGGTACCGAACTACTCCAATGAGCCTATGTGGCTAATGGGATGCTTTTTAAAGCTGACAATAGTCATGCTGAAAGTCCCAGTTTTGGCATGATCCACATCCCGGAAAATGTCATATTGCCAAAGCTGAACTATAAATAAATCAATTATTAGCAGGAGTAAGATTTGCATAATCCATGGGTCCATAAGGCTCGGACATTTCTGCGTAGAATCCCTTCTTTCTCCTTGGGTTGCAACCCATATCCTTGCACAACTGATCATTGTACCAAATATGCAATACTCCAATGAAAGAGTGCCTGTAATACTTGAATTTAATAACGCTTAAAGAATTTTTCCCATTCCAACACATCTTTCTCCATCTTTTTTATGTTGGAAAACCATTAATAATAAAAGGATTTTTAAAGTTTTTAATAAAACTTATAATTTATTATTTTTTTTTTGTGAATGAAACTTATTAGTCCCACATTGTGGAGTTTCCAATTTTTAGTAGTTTTAAGAGACTATATAAACCTTTTAGTCCCACATCGGAGAGTTTTTTCTTCTTAAGTTGTATTTGTCAATTATATAAACAAATTCACTACTTTTGTTAAATCTATGGGAAAGGGGTTGCTCCTTTTTGTAGAGGGACCCCTAAGGGAAAATATTTTATAGTCAGTTTTCTTAAGCGTTCGCGATTTTCCTTTAACGGTTTTTTTCTGAGTTGTTAAGCTCAGATTGAACATCTACTACATATGCTAGTAGTAGGTGTAGTAGGGTATTTTATCCCGGAGATATCCGTCCGCGTGAGGCTATAGCATCACTCTTGAGTGTAGCCAAGGCGCTAATGTCTTAAGGGCAACGTGTTGAACACGTGACTCACTCTGTTTTTCCAAAGTTTTGCCTTGTCTGTTGCGGAGATTTGGGGAGCTGTCCGTTTCATCAAATCGATCACTTCCACTATAAATGAGCTAAGTATCAATAACTTTTGCTTATTTGATTTTTTTTCCTTATTTTTGATTATTGCACCCAACATTTTATACTTGGAAACTTGAACCCATCATCGAGGAAATGTGCTAACCAACGACACCTCATTTCTGATGTATACAAATTCGCAACACTTTGAATACCCAATTACTGCTAATCGTGGATTCGTGGATGAATACATTCTCTGCGAAGATACAGTCCATACAAATGCATAAATTAACAACGTTCGTTCTTATGGTAAACACTAAAAACCAGTATGTGCGAAAAAGGGTGCGAATGTGGGAACACTTTTACCTGTATAATGCAACAGTGGAGTTTGAGGATCCCATAATGTAGTTTTGAAATGTTGGTGATTTAAAGATGTTTTTGAGCTTCTCCTCCCCTATAACCGGTAGCAAAGATCACAACATCAGTTTCTAAAGGCGCCCTTACATCATCGTCAAATATCAACCCGTTTTTGTAGAAGCCAAACCCCCTTGACTTCTTAAAGATAATGCTTCCTTCTTCTACTCTATCATAGAACTTCTCAGGCGCGGTTGAGATTGAGCAAGAAGAAATTTCTTGTAAGAAGCTGTGTTCTGGTACCATATTATATTTCTTCAGGGGAAATTTGGATTTGATATAGCGTTCGACAAATTTCGAAGCTGCCCATCTCTAGACAAAATTATAAAACATGATGATAAATTTAGAGCTACATTTTAAATCTCAATCATTAATAGGTAAAGTTCATAAAAATGTTCTTAACAAGAAAATTAAAGTTAATTTAGATAGTCAATAACTTACTAGAGGTGAAAGAAGAGTAGCTAAAAGACTAAGAAATGGTCCTTGGCCAGGTTTATGGAGCATGAGTTCAGAAAAACGATTAAGGTATAGGTAACCAAGAGGTACACCGTATGGAAGATAATCAGGTACATTCCAATGAGCATTTCTGTATATCAATGTACAAGGATTTTCCACCCCTGTAGTCGCATTAACAAGCTAATTAATTTCACATGCAAATGTTGAGGAAAAAAAAGGGATTTAACCATATAATCAATCCTAAATTTTCTTAGTATTCGATAAATTATACATAATCCAAGAATTTAATGTTACCGTTGGCTATGGCGCATTCATTAGCAATGTCTAAAGCTGATTTTTGAAGCCCAACTACCGCGACACGTTTTCCTTTGACAAATTTAGCAGCATCAGAATCATCCATGGCGGAGTAATCCATGGAGTGTATAACTTTACCACTGAGGAAAGCATCTGGACCTTTATTTGGTGGGAAATCAGGAACATTTGGAACCCCACTGAACCGCCCGGTGCAAAGAATCACAAATTCTACTTCATGAACTTGATGTTCTTGGCCAGCAACAGTAGCAATTTCCCATTTACCTTTAGGATTACCGAGAGCTTGATCCGTACCACCCCAATGACTCCATGAAACCATATCTTGTCCTTCTTGTACTGAATAGTCGATGTTGATAACTTTGGTATTGAATTTGATATAAGGAAGTAAATTGAAATGAAGTGCATATGATTCTATGTACTCCATAACTTGATTATGATCTGGGAAATCTTCTTTGACAGAAGAAGGCCATGGAAATCTGAAAACTCAAAAGCTTGTTTTGGTGTTTGGAGTTTTGTTGTTTCAACTGTGTGAGTCCAAACTCTAGTAACACAGGAGAACCTGATGTCTACATTGCAACGATTTGAATCAAATTGATTGAAAGAAAGATTGATGATTTACAGGACTCGACTGGTTTATATACTCCAACACTCTAAACACAGACCGACTCTTGCACATGCTATTGGCACGGTTACATCTCACCCATACACTTCGACTCACACACATATTCATGACACACTCATGCTATTACCTCCCCTCAAGCTCAAGTAGGCTAAGCCACTTGAGATTGCGTACACTTCGACTCACACACAGTGACTATGTGACAGTCATGCTTAGGAAGTGAAATTGATGCAAACCGAAAGGTACAGCAGCAGTAATAGGTGATGCAAGAGGAAAAATGTGCGGTGAATATAAGGCATAGCGGCCATTTTGTGAAAGCGGAACATGACGGTGCAGTTGAAAAAAAAATTAGTTGGTGTAGATAGCATTACGAAGCATATGGTACAAGCAACAATCCTAATGTAGCCGCTCCGAGTGTAGAGAGCATTGCAGTTGAAATGGTTGTAGTTGGCGAGAATCAGTTGGGAAGAAGCCGATATTACGACAATGAATAACCAAGTTCTTTGCATAAGTGATAGCTGGAGCTGTTGTAGTAGTAGATAGACCAAAGATTGTTGGTGTGGAGAACAAGAAGTATGAGAATTAAGAAGTAATAGCAAGCAAAGAACACCATATCAAGCCACACACTTACATTCGACTAACAATTAGCTTGATTGCTAATGTCGATACTACTATCTTGCAAAACACCAATGACTTAAGAGAGTAGTTGAGAGCATCATGTGGAATTACACCATGAAACTTGCTTGTTGGTGCAGTAAAGATTTAATAACCAATATCAAAGATGCAAACTATAACCATCACTCTTAACATACATTTGAGGCGTAGGTGTAGCAACAACAACAAAAATGCAATAAAGCTTGTCTTGATGAAGGAGAAGATCAGTGACTTGAATATATGACAAAAGATGGTGCAGGCATAACAACTTTTAGCATTAGGGGGTGCAGGTGGCAAATCGTAAATATGCGGTTTAAGACCAATCTTCCCACGAATCTTTTGAACCAATAAGCAAGGCTAAGCGATATAGAGTTAATCATAAGAGAAATAAGAAGTATCAACCGGCCTATATATGACTACCAACATCTGTAAACACTATTGAAACATTCCATTATTGCGTAGATTCAAGAGTTGAACCCTTTTATTGCCACCATTGAAGATAAACTTCAAGTATATTATTAGAATACGTGAAGCATAACAACCGAATTGAATCCTTATTGATTATTATAAAGTGATGCACTATGAATCACTTATTAAAGAAGTAAAGAAAGCACCATTGAAGAGAAACTTCAAATGTATTATTCAATGAACCATGAAAAATAGAAGAATGACGGGGTTGCACATTGAAGACATATGCAAGTCGAAAAAAAGTTGCATACTAAGTGTACACAAACTCAACAAATAGAACTTCAATCAGACTTAATGTAACTCTCAACTCCAACTCAAGTTCAATCGCAGAAACACCATTAAAAACGCAAGATACTTCAACACCGCAGAAGTTTTGCCTTGAAATAAGAATTGAGATTGGAAGTATGAAGAATGAGCGTTAAGCACTATGTGCAGCATCAATTTCCACCCACAAACTCTCAACGTTCTGCCAATCCAATCGGGTGGAATGACTTTAAGTTTTCGCCGTAACTAGACCTTGGTGTAGCGGACTAGAACACACTCAAGACCCTTTCGGCATCGGGAACAAGAGCAGTGAGAACTTGATAAATAAATTAGATGTAAAACAAGCTAATTATGATGTATAAGGTAGTTGAAGATGAAATTGGATGATGTTGAGCTAGTGATGTAGAAATTGAACACATGATATCAAATCTAAAGTAGTCTAAAGATGAATTTGGAGACTACCAACGAGAGACTCAATTGTAGTTGATGAGGTAAGAGATTTCAATCCAAACAACAAATAGAAAATTGAAATAACCAAGAGCTCAAACCCTAAAATTGAATTTTAGATCTAAAATACATGCTTAATCCTATTTGTTAACGTGAAAGGGTATCAAAACAAAACCCTAATTTCGACCAAAAACTCCAAGAACATACTCCATACCAAATACTCCATGAATCTTCAATCAAACTTCATGAACAATTGTAATAATCACAAAATACAATAGAGATTCGATAATTAGTGAATGACGAACCTAATTAGATCTGATAATTTGATTTTGGATGAAGCAGCAGCAGAAGTTGATGAAGAACAGTAGCAGCAGCAGAAGTAGATCAATTTAATGGTGGTTGTGGTGATGAAATTTTAGGTTAGGTCCAAGGATCGACGCGGTTAAGCTTCCCCCTCGATGATACCATAGTAACACGGAGAACCTGATGTCTACATTGCAACATATTCGCAAGCTAATAGCCCGCTAATTCTGCTCAATGATCCCAACTCTTCTTTCCATTGTTAAAGCTCAGTGCGATGGAAAATTTCTAGTAATATTACCAATCAACCGTTAAAGATAGTGCATGTGCTTTCTTGTAGTGTTTATCTGTTGGTGATAACTGATAACCTCTTTTTTGTTGGTTGAAAATGTTTTTTTATTGTACTTTGTTATTGCGTGTCGGCTTGTTATTGTCTTAATTCGATATATGATGCGACATTTACCGGTTTAAATTTTGACCGCTTATCAAATTGTGAAAAAAAATTATTGATTTGTATTGTGGGGATGCTTCTTCTTTTCCTGGCGAGATTGGGGTATACCAAAACTAATTGGGGTATACCCAATTTTAAGTGGACATGTGACCTTACTAAGGGGAGGCCAAAACGTGGTAAAGTTACTTTAATACCCCTACACTAATCAACCTAAAACTAAACTCTAAACTTAAAAACCAAAAACCGATTAACCAAAAACCTCTCTCTTCTCTTTCATTCTTCTTCTCTAAACCCTCTCCTCTTCTCTTTCATTCCAAAAACTTAAAATCAACCAAAATTTTGAATTTTGATTTTCTACCCAAAAAAAAGGTTGATTCTAAACGATCCAAGAACAAGAGAGATTCAACTGGTAACATGAAAACCTCCAAATCGAGAGGGAAAAGGTAAGGGAAAGGTTGGAACGAGTAAACCTAAGAATGCAATCCTTGAAGATCTTTGAAAAGAAACCTCTAAAGGCGAAAAGAAGATTGTAAGTGATTTATAAACTCAAACCCATTATTGTTTTGTTGTATATGATTGTTAGATTAGGTTAGAAATCGAAAATTATGATTTTGATTTGTTGGCCGGCAAGGTCGATAGTTTGAACAACATGCCGGCCGTTGGTATTTTGAAAGAGCCGGCATGGTCTCGGGATGAATAACATGCCGAGCTTTCATCGAGCCATGGCGCTTGTTGGACAATAACCGGTAGGCATGGTATAATAACCAACCATGCGGGGTTATATTTGGTCAGGCGTGATTTTAGACTTGTACCATCCGACGTTAGGCATCAGAAACCTTAATTTCCTAAGTTATTAGTCGGCATCTTTCATAGATAGTACCATTTGGCGTTTTATTAGTCGGCGGGGTAGTTGGTTAACAACTTTCCGGCTTTTCTTGTAGTCGGCAAAGTGTTTTATTTATCGGGCTTGCGGGGCCAGGGGAAGAAGGTCAACGGTGTTGTGTTGTTTGTTTTCATATATCTTATTTGTGCATTGTTTAGGTTCCCGGAGGAAACAAAAGAAGAACTACCTTGTCTTGTTAACAATGCGGAAAGAGCTATTTGAATATTTGGACACAATTTATCCCAATTTAGAAGAACCTAAAGATGGCAAGAGAGAATTGCCCGTTTAGAAAGTTATGTTTGATGGGTAAGGAAAATCCTAAGAATTTCTAAGGTTTATGAACAGTCCCTAGCAATCCCCTCAACTATGAAGAATGCACATCATCGGAGGAGGAAGAAGAGGAGGTTGATCCAAGAACTTTTTTCAGGGCATGTGACTTTTCTGGAGTGAACCCCTATTACAATGAGGATGGTGACTACATAGGCCCAGTGAAGGGGAAGGGAAAAGCAAAAGCCGATGCCGGTGAAAAAGCTAGTGATGGGGAGGAAGATAACAACAACAAGAAGTATCCATGAAATTCTTAAACTTTATTATGTTTCACTTGGTTTAGAAACTTAGATTGTGGTTTGAACTCTTTCATTATGTTTTGAACTCTTAGATTGTGGTTTGAGACTTGTTAAACTTATTTGAATTTTCAGTTTTAGTTGCTTTAGAAGTTAAGGCCGGCATGGTATGAAGTCTATACTCGCCGACTAATGTTAGTTGCACCTTTTAGGTACAAAAGTACAACCCATTGAATGCTCAACGGGTAGAAATTTCAAAATCAAGATATTAGGTATGTTTTTATTATAAAAGCATTCCCAACTTCATCTTCAACCTTGCATAAAGAATGGAAGTTTCACCACCAAATATTTGTAGTCTTTGTACACTAAGTGGTCATTTTGCAAGGGATTGTCCCTTTGAAGGAAGCAAATGCACTATTAAAGGTTGTAAGGGATTCTTATTTCTCATGAAAGCTGCAATAGGAGGTGTATATCAGCCGTATGCTTCAAAATGCACTTGTTGTGGGTTTTTCTATTGGATAGATGAGCGTGTAGCTCCGTATGAAGATGAAGTTGCTAAAATCAACCTTCTACCATGCACAGATCCATGTTCGACGGTAAGATGAAGCTAATTACCTCTCTAAGAAATTGTGTCTGGAAAAAAAGATACTATATATGTCCCAAATGTGTTAGGGTAAAGTTTTTAACGTTTGTATGCTTTAATTAAGGTTTGTATCCGATGTATACGGCATTGTCTTAAATTAGAAGCTTGGCTCCCACGTAGCCTGGTATTATACTATATTAAAAGCTTTCCGACGGTTGTCCCGTCGGCATGGATATTATAATACGCCTTCACCAGGCTTAATAGAAAATAACATTCATGAACAATTTGTGAGGAGTTCTTAGCCAGCATGGTTCTAATTTAAAAACAATACCGGCGCAATTAAAGCCGGCAGCCTCTCAAAACCAGGACCAGTGCGGCAACTAATAGTAAAAACATCCAGAACAATTTTAAGGGAGTTCTTAGGCGGCATGGTAAATTTCATAAACATCGCCGGCGTATAAAGCGCCGGCAGCTTGTCAAAAGCGGTCGGCATGGTCGACATATAAAACAATGCCGGCTATAAAAGACCGGAACGTAAAAGAATATAAACATTGCTGACATGGAAAAAATAGGCAAGTTATGAAAACATGAAAATCTTGTCACAAAGCATTTTCAAGTAAAGGCTCCCGTGTTTCAAAAAATGAAAGTCGGCAAGGTTCAAATTTTCTACATTGCCGGGCGTGGTACTACTCATGAAAAGTCGGCACGTTGTTCAAAGTAGAACCACGCATGGCTTTTTATAACAACATGATCGACAAGCGTCGACCTTGCCGACTATGACCCAGAATCAAAAATAAAAACCAAAATCGATCATTTGCATGGAAAAATCACAATCTTCACCACGTAGGTTGTCTACCCGATTACTTTCAGCTCCATTATGTTCTTCTTGCTCATTGGATTCTTCGCTTTGGCTCAATACATTCATCACTTCCATACCCATCATGAGTTTGAGGAAAGTAAAAGTGAGGGTCATGCATGTAATCCATTCGATCATGGTCAGTAGATCATCATACAAGTACTCATCTGTAGGAGGAAAGTCAGAAGACTCCCCCACTTCAAAATCAGGATTAGAATCACTCATATCACAAATTTCACAAAAACCCTAACTTTTCCCCCCCAAAATCTCCTCTACTCCTTCATACTAATTCTCTCTCTAAATGATTTCTAAAACTCAACTTATAACTAAATCAACTAACTAATCTAACTAATTTAACTAATCTAATCATTTTAGTTAAATTAGAGTTAATCATTGTGGGGGCATTTTAGCCATTTACAAAAATATGGGTTAAGGGGTAGCTTCACTTTACTTCATAATGACCCTATTTTGTCTTATTGGGTATACCCTAATTAGTTTTGGTATACCCCAATCTCGTCAGGCTTCTTTTGTACACAGAGAAACTATATTTAATCCTATCCACATTCTCGGGATGCTGTATAAATCTAACCGTTTTAATCTTGATAAGGTACGTACTGAAACGGCTGGTTTGTCTTGGCTCCATCGATTTGCACATCCAATTCCACATTTACAGCATTTGTCAGCAGCATCTAAAACTGAGTTTTGGAATCCGGCAACCGGGTTCACTTTTAAGTTTTAAGGTCGGGCAATAAAATTTGACCCTTGCTTGTTGGGTGTACTTAATAGTATAAAATTAGCTGAATATAAAAGAGCAATCCTTATTGGATATTTTCAATGACATAGAAAATAAAATTGTTTTCGTTTTTGGTTTGCCACTATCACGAGGAGCGTCCGGTGCCGAATAAATGCAATAGATTTTTGTTGGAGATGAAAAGGCATCTCCAAAGGGTGTGATGGTTCACAAGAGACACATCCATTCCCATTAGACATTATTGGTGTCTTTTGGAAATGAAGAGGCATCTCCAATAGGCATGAGTTCCCTATAAGTAGTGATGATTTGTTTTTAGAAAATAATGAAAAACATCAAATACTTTCTGTTTTTCTCTCTTCTAAGCATATTCTTGTGTGTTCTTGGTTGGGTCAAGGGGTACAAACCTTGAATCCAATTACGTTGTTATAGGGCTTCATTGTATCCCGACGGCAATATTTCGCATACTCCTGTTGTAATCGCCAATTGATATTGGGAGGGTAGAAATAATTGTCTAAAAGAATCTTAATCGATCCTTGAAGCCGGAAGTACAACATTTCTCTTATTGTTTCATCCTCTCTTTTAGCCCAAAATTTCCAAAAGTTTTAGACAATTATTTTCTGGGGATGAAACTGATTCTGGTGTTGTTAATTTCGTATGAATGGATGATGAATGGTTTTTCGGAAATACAAATATTCTTTTGAGATGTTTTGGTCTTCGGGAAAGGTTCTGAAATGGTTGTTTTTGGAGGAGTGCTCTGTTGTATGATTAACGGGCTACAATATTGGACTTTATCATACTTCAAAGAAATTGGGTTTTTCCATACACGATTGGGATTAGATTTTCTGATCGATTCACCGGTAAAATCCAAAATTGAAGAAGCAAGAATAGAAAGCGAGAGGCGACAGTTGTAAATGTTGGGATTCCTGCGAAGTTGTTTCAAAGATTAATGGCGCATTGATTCTTAATGGTTGCGCTATGGGAAACTCCCTTGGAATCAGATAAGTGCCTCTATCTGTGCATGTTTTCTTTCTCTATCTTTGTGTGCAACCAAAGGTCATTATTGTTCTGAATTTTTAATTTTTTGTGTGTGAATTAAGAACTTTGAATGAAAAGGGTTGATCTTCTATGTGTTTGTTGACACTGTCTAACTGTTTTTTGAACGAAAGGACAATACGGTTGTCAAGGTATGCCATTTAATTACAAGGATCAAGAAATTTAAATGTGTATATAATTGACCGGAATTAAAATGGCAGTTAGAGTTGTTTAAATCATGCATGGTTTTGATCAAATTCGGAAGATTGAAACCTTCTGTTATGAGTTTGATTCGAAGGGCCAAATTAGTTTGGGGTAGTGCATGATCAGAAGATCATTTAATGGTTTTGGATCAAAGTGTTCGGTTCTTCCAAACTTTTGATACAAGTAAGATAATTTTTCATTTTCGGAGCACAAACAGTAAAAATCTTTGGCGATTGATTCATATTTAGAATTTGTCATCTCAAAGAACTGACGTTAAATCAGTTGTATTTCTCATGATCATTTTATAATGTTCATGAAAGTTTTTTGGGTCGAGATTCTTTGAATGACGAAGGACCCAAAGAGGTGGTGATGTGCAGAAAAGAGAATGAAATTATATGAATACATATATGAACCATTAATGGCCAGAGCCAAATCCAAGAGTAATTACAGTGTAATATTATATGGATTTGAGCACGGATTCCTTCCGTTAGGAATTAAGTGTTAACATTGAGATTTATGTGAGGTGGATACTTAATTGATTGTGCATTCATGAGTTTTCTTTTAAGTGCATTTGAAGTATTGCCGAGACCCATTCACTTGAAAGGGTATGATGTACTTGTCGGTTTTTATACAACTTGTATTTATACACACTGTTAATACTACAAGTACTTGGTTGTTTTGCACGTCCGGCTAGTGGGCGATGATTGGATTCATAAATAGGTAGTTATATTGTGTATTAACATGAAAATCCATGATATATCGTACAAGTATGGATCATAGCGTGATACATGTTAAGCTGTTAAGTTACTATCAACAAACCAACTGTGCCATGTTTTCAAAGTACGCTTCGGCACGTGAGAGTACATTTTGATTTCCAGCCGCGATTTGTAATGTAATCAAAATATACATACCGATAAGCCAGATCCATAATAATGGTACCCGTACTGGTATATTGGATTTGAAGGTTTAATTTCTATTTAGAAATTATGGATGTACATGTTTGACACAAATCGTATTTCATGACATTGAGTTGCATTTTGGCACTTACGAATTGTCATGAAATGGTGGGAAATTTTTATGAGAATGTCATATAAAATTTTCTAGTTGGTAGGTTATTTTATAACCAAAATCATCAATAATTGTTGAGATAACAAATTATATGATATGAGTATAATTCTTGCAAAAAGAATTATAGGTTCCAAATATGGAAATGGGCATGTCTTAAACGACATCGAAAGGGGTGGATTGCCGGTGAATATGTAATGTATTGGAAGATTGGGCGGCCGACCAAATATCCAACGATGTGTTACGATATTACCGATGCATAAATTATGAACATTTGCATTACATAATGTAAAATGTTAAATAGACATTGTCTATATATTTGGGCATAAATTTGTAGAGGATTGGGAATGAGTACAGGAGTTAATCATCGTGGTAATGTGCTTGTTGAAATAGCAAGTAAATTACCTACAAATTTTCTAGCCTCTAGTGTATGCAAGTCTGTAATGACTTCTTGTCAATTAACCGTAAATGTTAATTAGATCACTAGAGAAGTTACAATTATTTTGTAAAATCAATATGAACATTTTTTAATGTTTTTCAGAATTGCTCGCATGAGTAGATGAAAATTAATGAGGAGGAATGGCTTAGAACTTAACTTGTAGAGATCTCATTTTCGGAAGAAGCCATCTTAAGCAGTCTTGATTAATTATGAATCAGGCTATGATCTATAACGTCGCTAACAAAGACTTATAATGAAAAGTCAAGATATATAAGTCTTGTACATTGAACGGTAAGTCAATTACTCAAGAAAGGAGTAATTGCAGTTAGCCAGTGAAAAGGAGAAAAACTTGGCAGACATATTCATGAAGAGTCTCCCAAAGGAAATGTTTTCAATGAAGTATACAAGGTTGGACTAAGGTCTGTGAAGGAAGGTTGATCACCCATAGCAGAAACCCAACCTATGTTTTGAAAAGGATAAACAAGGTTCAATGCGGTACCAACAAGCTATGGATGTGATTATGGTGCACTAAGTAAAACTTCTCATTTCATTTTAGTGCGGGGATTACGCAAGAAAAAGGGATGGATGAAAATCCTTAATAAGTCTAACTTTTATCACAAGGTGTCTCGCGAGAAACACCTTCGAGACTTACCTATACGAGATTGGAAATCAGGTCGTTTCCTAAGAGAATAAGATTGTTCTCTAAAGAAGACTCATGAATCCAGGATATAGCACATGGCCATTAACGTCTTTGAGCTACTGAACACACAATCTCGAAATCGTATGTGTGGAGATTAGGTTTTATCACATGGGGTACTTGGTTCAAGACTAGTTTCACCATTGAACCTCGATAAGGCTTTGAATTTTTTGCACTAAGTGAAGGTTCAAATCCAAAAGATACCTATCATTTATGTACTGTTTTCAACGATGATGCTTATTTCCCAACTTTGCTTGAACTACGTTGGCTTGATCCCACTCGAGCACGTAGGCGATCACTTGAGTGATGCGGCCATTCGGTTTTGTAAGTTTTGCTTTATTTTCTTTTTTTGAAAATAGGGGGAGATTGTTGGATATTTTCAATGACATAGAAAATAAAACTGTTTTCGTTTTTGGTTTGCCACTATCACGAGGAGCGTCCGGTGCCGAATAAATGCAATAGATTTTTGTTGGAGATGAAAAGGCATCTCCAAAGGGTGTGATGGTTCACAAGAGACGCATCCATTCCCATTAGACATTATTGGTGTCTTTTGGAAATGAAGAGGCATCTCCAATAGGCATGAGTTCCCTATAAGTAGTGATGATTTGTTTTTATAAAATAATGAAAAACATCAAATACTTTCTGTTTTTCTCTCTTCTAAGCATCATCAGAATCCTATTCTTGTGTGTTCTTGGTTGGGTCAAGGGGTACAAACCTTGGATCCAATTACGTTGTTATAGGGCTTCATTGTATTCTGACGGCAATATTTCGCATACCTGTTGTAATCGCCAATTGATATTGGGAGGGTAGAAATAATTGTCTAAAAGAATCTTAATCGAACCTTGAAGCCAGAAGTACAACATTTCTCTTATTGTTTCATCCTCTCTTTTAGCCCAAAATTTCCAACAATCCTTTCACCCAAGTGTAATATTTTCAGTGCTGAAAAGGATTGTTGAAGGGTGATTTCAGTTTTGGTTCTACCCCTCCTAGTCACACCAAATGACCTCAGTTTACTAGGAATGGTAAGAGAGATTGTTGGCTTTCTATTTTACCTTCCTTTTATGACATCATGACACATGTCCTAAACCTCCTTAATTACCACTAATATCATTCCTTCTCTAATATGACCCCGTCTTTCTATATTAATTCCTCCTTTATCCCTTTTGCTCCATGGATATTTTTCAATTGGACTTGGGCTTAGTCCCTAAGTCCCCATATCTCGCATTAGGCTTGTCTCCCCTATGGGGCATGATGAGTGCCAAATATTGCATATTTCTACATCTATTTATTGGCATTTAACTCATCGTTTGTGCTCAGAAATCAGATATTATCCCAGATTCTGTATTTTCTTTGTTTTCAAGAATAAATATTTGTACTAATTAATTTTGTGTTTTTAGTTAGTAAATAAAGCTCAGAGAAATTGAGGAGCCAAAAGAGCAGAAAATTGGAGACGAACGTCTATGGAGCAGAAAGCCAAAGCCCGCGCGCGCATCAGTTGCAACCCAACAAGTAGCAACCCATCTACAAGACATGGGCTTGAGCAATCCAAGACCCGACCCATAACCCGGATCCAAGTCCATCCTATCCCGAGCCGCGAGATCGCCCTCCGCATCCAACTGGGCTGCATCCCTCACATCATCTCTTCTTTGCTCCGCCTCACACCCAAGCCGCCTACACCTACACCCATCGAACCAAACACTCCCCTCCCCATTTCTCATCTTCATCTTCTCTTTCTTCTCCCCGACAAAAATCATAGAAAACCCATTCTCTTCCCCTTCCCGACCATACCGATTCGGACCACCTCACCACCTCCACCATCTCCTTACCCCGACACCAACACCAACAAAGCACCAAGAACCGCTTCGCTCCGCCACTCTATCTCAAAGTATCTCTATCATAGCTTCTCCATACCCTAGAAGCTAGGTTAGAGATAGTTGAGCTAGGGTTTTCTCAACATCAAATCAATGGAGTCGGAGACGAATTAAGGGAGGAAAGAGAGGTTTGGGTCTTTGTTTAATTGCGAGTTCGAGTGATTGTGAGGTATATATTGGAGTGTTCTTCATGAGAGAGAAGTCAGTCAGTTTTTAGGGTTTTTGTTTTGTAATTTAATTTTGAATCCTGTTTTATCAATTACATGATGTTCTAATTTACCTTACCAGGGTGTAGATGAAACCCCTGATTTAATGTCAAAGTGATCTAATTCTCAAAGTGTTCTTGTAGTTTGTAATGCTTAGGATTATAGTTAGCCTTTGAACCAAACTCACCTGTGATCAATGGTACTGTAAGAAGACCATTGATACTAGGGGTAAGTGAGGGGAGTGAGTTAACCGATTATCCGTCTAAAGCCTTCAAGGGAAGGCACAAGACCACAGTGAGAATTTGAATCGCCTGGAAGCATATGATTAGGAGGTGGATTCAACCACCCTAGTACGCTCACCAACAATTTACAACACCCTTTTGCTTAATTGTTACCTTAGATTAGAGTCACAACAATCCTTAGTCGTATCGACACCAAAACCAAACCAAATTTGTGTTACACACCTCTAGAAATCAGTTAGTAAGCTTTAGATCAACTTACACACACCCCCATCTCCCTGAGGATCGACCTGTACTTGCCCTGCCTCCAATAGGAACTGTGCACTTGCAGTTTGAACGTAGGCAAAACTCTTTTTACCAATTTGTGTTGTCCGCACATTACTTGCATTGAGCACTTTTGCCCGATCTTTGTGTCTCTCTTAAGGAATAGCATCCAGCACTCCTCTGTGCTAGAATTTGGGTGTCATTTTTTTGTGAGTTTGCGTTTCTCTGTGTAAGCTTGCCAACTTGTGCTGTGTAAGCTTGCCAATCTGTGCATAAGCTCTGCCATATAAACCTGCCAACCTGTGCTGTGCACAAGTTGTGTTGTTCTGTGCACATAAACTGTGTTTTGCATAAATCAACATGCACATAATCTGTGCATGACCTAAGCTGTGCTGTGTAGTCCAGCATAGCCAGTGATGTGTAATCTCCAATAAAGAACTACCAAAGACTTCATGTGCTTAGTTTTGAGAAATTAGGTGTCATTTTGTGTAAGTTTGTGTTGCTGTGTTGTCTGCAACAACAACGGGTTTGTACCTTAAAGAACAAAAAACACTCCTTTGTGCTTGAGTCTTGAATTGGTGTGTCACTTGTGTATTTTGTGCTTATCTGTGTTGAAATAAATTGGATGTATGCATGTTAACATGCTAGATGTGCTAGCTAGGCTATGATTGTGTCTTTTAGAGACCAAACGAATCGACTAGTTAGAATCCGCCAGACGAAATTGTCAAAGCATACCCGGTTCTTCTGAAAGCCCAAGCCCATCAAAGCGAAACCATGGGTGATGAACCAAACCCACCCCGTAGTCTCAAGGACTACATGTACCCAACTAGGGCAAGTCAGCCCTCTTGCATCATTCTGCCAGCTGATGCGTGTCAGTTTGAACTGAAAGCAAGCACCATTCACATGTTACCCGTGTTTAGAGGGGTCGATCTTTGAAAACCCCTACCATCACGTGAGAGATTTTGAGGATATTTGTGGGACTCTGCGTTTTAACCAAATGCCGAAGAGTCCCTCAAACCGAAATTATTTCCTTTTTCTCTGAAAGACAAAGCCAAGTCATGGCTTCATGCCCTACAACCACAGTCCATTAGAACATGGGATGACCTTATAAAAAAGTTTTTCAAAAAGTTTTCCCCAACCATAAGACGGCGACAATTCGCCAAAGTCTAAATGGTTTTGTGCAATTGAAGACGAAACTCTAGCAAAATACTTGGAGAGATTCAATGAATTATTGCTCCAATGTCCCCACCATGGTTTTGAAAAATGGAGACTCGTGCAAATCTTGTATGAGGGTCTAGATGTTAGGACCGAACCACAGTCGAGTCAATGTGCAATGGTGCATTTATTGACAAAAGTCTTTGATGAGGCTTGGACTTTCTTAATCGAAGTCATTGAAAAGACTCAACAGGTGGGAGTCCATCCGTGAACCAAAAAGGACTACCCCCGTAGGTAATGTTCATAGAATCGAGTCGACTTTGAGGGAAATGCAAAAATGGCATCTTTGGCCCGAAGAATAGAAGTGCTTGAGTTGCGAGAAGAATGTAAAATCTAATGCCCCTACTCTCCGTGACCAAATCGAAATGGCCACTTGTGCCGCATGCCATAGCTCGACCACTTAGTGGACAAACTGTCCCAGACTTACATGCATTTCAAGAGTCCAAAACCGAGCAAGCCAATGCATTGTACCATAGGCAAGAGAACAACCCGTATTCTCAAACCTACAACCCGGGGGTGGAGGAATCACCCTAACTTCTCATGGTCCAAAGGACTCTGTACAAGGGGGAACAACAAATAACAACCAAGGATACTCATATCCTAGAAACCCCAAGTACAACCACACCCTCGCACTGTAGAGAAAAAGCCTAGCTTTGAAGGCGTGTCGGTATGTTAACCCAAAATCTTTCACAACTTGTAAAACTACCGACCAACGTTTCACAAATCTAGAACTTAAAATGGGTCAAATCTGTGATGCATTGAATGAGAGAGAAAAAGGCAAACTCCCTAGTCAACCCCAACAAAATCCAAAGAATGTGTTTTGTGCGAGTTCTTCAAACTGCAATGAAACTTCACATGATCATGCAAATGTTGTCACCACACTTCGTAGTGGTAGAGTTTTTGAGAACAATGTAGGTGTACCACAGTCAAGCGAGTCTAAATCAGACTCACCAGTACACACAACACCGCAGAAAACATCTATTGTAGAAAAAGAATCTGAGCATATTGATAAATCCAAGAACCCTACTGATATAGATGTTTCTTTGCCTAGTCATGCACCTGTTGCTCCATTCCCACAAAGGTTGGTGCAGCAGAAAGGGGGTAACCAATACAACGAGATTTTGGAAATGTTCAAACGAGTTAACATAAACATTCCATTTCTCGAAGCAATCAGACAAATACCCACCTATGCTAAGTTTTTGAAGGACTTGTGCACACAAAAGCGAAAGCTTCATGTGCATAAGCGTGTCTTTCTCACTGTGCAAGTGAGCTCAATAATCCAATACAAGATTCCAACTAAGTTTAGAGATCCAGGTAGTCCAACAATTACATGCACCATAGGTGACCATGTGGTCGAAAAGGCGTTGCTAGACTTAGGAGCAAGTGTGAATCTATTGCCATACTGTGTATGTGCATTTGGGCCTTGGGAGTCGAAGCCCACACATTCGTTACGCTACAATTAGCGGACGAGATCATGAAAATCCCCGTGGTATTGTTGAAGATGTGTTAATCAAGGTTGATAAATTTTTCTTTCTGTAGACTTCATTGTCTTAGACACTCAACCCGTGCACCAAAACCCAAGTAATCACATTCTGTGATTTTAGGACGCCCTTTCCCGGCGACGTCCAATGCCATCATCAACCGTCGTAATGGAGTGTTGAAATTGTCTTTTGGTAACATGACCGTAGAGTGAATGTTTTTAACACTAGTCAACAACCCATTGATTGTGATGATACTTGATTTGCATGAGATTAACATGATTGAGAGTCCGATCCAAGACTCTTTGCCCGAAATTTTGTCAGTGGACCCTTTGCAAGCATGTTTAGATAACTTTGACTTAGATCTCTTTGAGTCTAAGTACATTGGTGAAATTCACTCTTTGCTTGAATCTGTTCCACCCATGGATATTGCTAAATGAAGAATGCAGTGGAACCACTTCCACTCTCTCGATTCCAAATCTCGCCCCACCTCTTGATGTACCACCTAAGCTTGATTTGAAACCATTACCTGATACCTTGAAGTATGCTTTCTTAGGTCCTTCTGATACCTTACCTGTGATTATTTCATCATGTTTAGACACAGAACAGGAAAGTCGACTTTTATAAGTACTTAAAGAACATAAAGGAGCCTTAGGTTGGACCATCTCAGATCTTAAAGGTATAAGTCCCACAATTTGCATGCATCACATAAACCTTGAAGAAAACACTAAACCATCTAGGGAAATGCAAAGGAGACTTAACCCCAATATGAGAGATGTTGTCAAAGGTGAGATTTTGAAATTGCTTGATGCGGGTATCATTTACCCGGTTCCATATAGCCAGTGGGTCAGTCCCATTCAAGTGTTACCCAAAAAGTCTGGCATTACTGTAGTTCAAAATGAGATGAATGAGCTTGTCCCTACCCGTGTGACCACATGGTGGCGAGTTTGTATTGATTATAGAAAATTGAACACAGTAACAAAGAAAGACCATTTTCCCCTTCCCTTCATTGACCAAATGTTAGAAAGGTTGGCAAAACATAGTCACTATTGTTTCTTAGATGGCTATTCGGTCTACAACCAAATTCACATAGCACCCAAGACCAACAAAAGACCACATTTACATGTCCTTATGGAACATTTGCTTATCGCCGCATGCCTTTCGGGTTGTGTAATGCACCCGCTACTTTTCAACGTTGCATGATGAGCATATTTTCTGACATGGTAGATAAGTTTCTTGAAATTTTCATGGATGATTTTTCCGTGTTTGGGTCTTCTTTTGATGAGTGTTTGCATCATCTTACTCGTGTCCGATTAGGTGTAAGGAAAAGAATTTGGTTTTGAATTGGGAAAAATGTCATTTCATGGTTAACTCGGGCATTGTCCTAGGCATATCATCTCGGAAAAAGGCATAGAAGTAGACAAAGCCAAGGTTGATCTCATTCAACACTTGCCTCAACCTCGTTCGTGAGGGACATAAGATCATTCTTAGGCCATGCGGGTTTTTACCGCCGATTCATCAAAGACTTTAGTAAAATTTCAAGACCCTTGTGTAATCTTCTTGCAAAAGATGTTGCATTTATCTTTGATGATGCTTGTAAGGAAGCATGGGAGCAATCAAGGCTCTCCTTACATCTCGCCCCTATAGTCGACCACCGATTGGACATTACCATTTGAAATTATGTGTGATGCGTCGACTATCTTCGTAGGAGTTGTTTTGGGCCAGCGAGTAGACAAACTTCCTTATGTGATCTACTATGCTAGTAAAACACTTAATGATGCTCAATCGAATTATTCCACAACCGAGAAAGAGTTGCTAGTTTGTTGTGTTTGCATTAGATAAGTTTAGATCTTATTTGATAGGATCTAAGGTCATCATATATTTCGACCATGCCGCATTGAGATATCTTTGTCTAAAAAGATGCTAAGGCTCGTCTAATTCGATGGATACTCTTGTTACAAGAGTTTAACCTCGAAATTCGAGATAAGAAAGGGTCGAAAATGTTGTTGCCGATCACTTGTCTAGGTTGAATGTTGAATCTCATTGATGAATCCGTCTTTGATTAGAGAGTCATTCCACGATGAACAATTGATGCTTGTGTCCGAAATGCCATGGTTTCTTGATATTGTGAACTACCTTGCTACGGGTAGAATGCCCTTGCATTGGTCTAAACAAGACCGTTCTAAGTTCTTGGCTGAAGTTAAACATTTCCTTTGGGATGACCCATATCTGTTTAAGTACTGCCAAGACCAAATCATTAGGCGATGTGTCCCCAATTATGAACAAAGGGACGCCATCTCTTTCTGTCATGACCATGCATGTGGAGGCCACTTTAGTGCCAAGAAAACTGCTGCAAAGATCTTGCAGAGCGGTTTCTATTGGGCCAACACATTTAAGGATAACCATGCTTTTTGTGTTGCTTGTAACCGATGCCTTAAATTATGAAGTATCTCTAAGAGAAACATGATGCCCTTACAACCCATTTTGATTGTTGAGTTGTTTGATGTGTGGGGTATTGATTTCATGGGTCCATTTCCTAACTCGAAGGTAAGTTATACATTCTTGTTTTGTTGATTATGTCTCTAAGTGGGTAGAGGCCATTGCATCCAAAACAAATGATCATAAAGTTGTTCTTTCTTTTCTTAAGGAAAACATTTTCTCCCGTTTTGGTACACCTAGAGCAATAATCAGTGATGGAGGTAGTCATTTCTGCAATAGACCCTTTGAATCACTTGTGCGTAAGTATGGAATCACTCATAAGGTAGCAACACCTTACCATCATCAAACCAGTAGCCAAGTAGAAGTTTCTAATAGGGAAATTAAGCATATACTTGAGAAGATCAATCCTTCTAGGAAAGATTGGTCTTTGCGCTTAAATGATGCTTTGTGGGCCTATAGAACTCGCATACAAGACTCCCATTGGGATGTCCCCTTACGAGACTTGTGTACGGTAAAGCATGTCATCTCCCGTAGAGTTAGAACATCGTGCATATTGGGGCTGTAAAGAAGTTGAATTTTGATCTTGATAAAGTGGTACCCAAAGAAAACTTCAACTTAATGAGTTAGAAGAATTGAGAAATGATGCATATGATAGTGCCAAATTGTACAAACAAAGAATGAAAGTGTTTCACGACAAGCGCATTACTGCGCAAGTCCTTCACACTTGGTCAAAAGTTTTATTGTACAACACTCGTTTGCACTTGTTTCCGTGAAAGCTACGTTCTCGACGGTGGGGACCATTCTTGGTACGCACTGTTTTCCCCCATGGAGTCATTGAAATTGAAAACCCAAGCAACCAAGAACATCTTCAAAGTCAATGGTCGAGATTGAAACCATTTCGGAGCATCTTCCACCGAGAAGTTGAGACCGTCGACTTGGAAGACCCCATCTATGTGGACTGAACTAGTTCACTTGTGTACATACATATGGACTAAAAATCCATTCTCT
This sequence comes from Papaver armeniacum, assembly GCA_023531295.1. Taxonomy (NCBI): domain Eukaryota; kingdom Viridiplantae; phylum Streptophyta; class Magnoliopsida; order Ranunculales; family Papaveraceae; genus Papaver; species Papaver armeniacum. Next base: position 39,345 of record JAJJWW010015218.1, read on the forward strand.
TTCCCTTTTCTTTTTCTTTTTGCATAGTTTATGTGTGCTAACCAACCTTTTTTGTCTTGTGCTCTGGTTGTTTGCTTTCAAAGCATTCATCATCCTTTAGTTTAGCAACATCATTGTACATCCGGTAATCTCTTCCGTTTTCTCTACTCAACGTAGTTCTCTTGGTATGTGACTTTTTGAATTCTTATCATCTGTTGACACATTGAGGACAATGTTTGATTTAGGTTTGGGGGTGCATTTGCATATAGAGTTTTTAAAAAAAAAAAATGAAAAAATTCAAAAAAATCAAAAAATTCAAATTTTTTGTAAATATGTACATAAAAACCTCCAACTTTTAGAGATCTTAGAGTCACTAGCATGCTTCTAGCTATGTTTACATAGAGAATCTGACCGAAATAACTGAATTTGGAAGTAATGGAGAACACAATCGGGTTTCTTAGTTGATTAGAGCGTTAAAGTTGGATTTAACCATACCGGAGGGCGAATTAGGTGTTGTATAGATATTCGGTAGTAGAATTGTGATCACCCATAGTGAGACTACCCATTTTACATCAAGCGAGGCACCAACCTTCATTTTTGTGACTTTCTAAAAAAGCATTAGAGTGTGTGTCACCGTACGTCAATTCGGGTAGGAATGGTGAGCTACCCAACCGCACCACTTTCAAAGACTATTTTTGATCTCTTGAGTGCTAATTTTGTCAATCATGAGGGTGACGTTTAAAGATGAAAACTCCTTCTTGTAGTTCGATTTGCGATTAGCATCACTCTCTCCCTCTCAACAACATCAGATCCATAGAAACACATCGTCAAAGTTTCGGAGAGCATCATCGAATATTTGAAGAAAAGTTGAAATAGTCCAAGGTTTACATGCAACAAAGAAGAGAAAAGAAAATAAGATGAGAATTAGTGAAGTTTATGAAACCAAGACAATACAAATTGTGTAAAATTGAGTTTTATTGTTTATTTGTTATTTTCATGTTTGGATTCTCAAAAAAAAAAAAAAAAAAAAAAAAAAAAAAAAAAAGTTTGTCAAGTTTTCGTGAAGTTCGAAGTTCATCATCGCCTATTGAAGACCAGAAGACCGAAGATTGAAGACGTTTCTATGGATCTGTTGAGAGAGAGTGATATTAATTGCCGATCGGGTGAGAAGGTAAGTGAGTACTCCCATCCTTGCTAATGGTTGATTTCCTTTCTTAGAGATCATCAGAAAAAGATTCTTTTTGTCCACAACTCTGTGGAGTCTCCAGAAATTATTTCGGAAGGTTATCCTTCTCATCTTCAACGTGTGCGGGATTTCTCTCTTTATTCCCGCCCGCACACATGAGAGGCTAAAAAAGCGGTCTTTTTGAGTGCAATTATCATAAAACCCTATTGGTGAGGCGAAGTCGAGGCTTGTGATCACTCTCGAACCCGAATTCTTTCATATGGTATGGTTATTTCTCGCTCAACTCTTAAGGATGAGAATGCGTTCTTTGGTAGTTCTAACTTCGTGTTACTAGCATGCAGAAAACTCTATGTCCTCATAGCTTCTTGGATGCTTGAGACTCTTTTACACTCGAAGTTGGAGAAGGTTTTGTGGGTACACCTCCGGTAAACCCTCACGAGACTACAACTCGTCCACTAGGGACACCTAGGGGTTTAAAGTCTTAGTGCATACGCTAAATGCATTCGAGAGACCGGCGACAGGTGGTATAGTTAGGATTTCCTAATTTGTTTCACTTGAGGACAAGTAAAATTCGGGTTTGGGGGTATTTGATGAGTGCCAAATATTGCATATTTCTACATCTATTTATTGGCATTTAACTCATCGTTTGTGCTCGAGAAATCGATATTATCCCAGTTCTCGTATTTTCTTTGTTTTCAAGAATAAATATTTGTACTAATTAATTTTGTGTTTTTAGGTAGTAAATAAAGCTCGGAGAAATTGAGGAGCCAAAAGAGCAGAAAATTGGAGACGATCGTCTATGGAGCAGAAAGCCAAAGCCCGCGCGCGCATCAGTTGCAACCCAACAAGTAGCAACCCATCTACAAGACATGGGCTTGAGCAATCCAAGACCCGGCCCATAACCGGATCCAATTCCATCATATCCCGAGCCGCGAGATCTCGCCCTCCGCATCCAACGGTCGTCGCATCCCTCACATCATCTCTTGCTTGCTCGCCTCACACCCAAGCCGCCTACACCTACACCCATCGAACCAAACACTCCCTCCCCATTTCTCATCTTCATCTTCTCTTTCTTCTCCCCGACAAAAATCGAGAAAACCCATTCTCTTCCCCTTCCCCGACCATACCAGTTGCGGACCACCTCACCACCTCCACCATCTCCTTACCCTGACACCAACACCAACAGCACCAGTAGCCGCCTGCTCCGCCACTCTATCTCAAAGTATCTCTATCATAGCTTCTCCATACCCAGAAGCTAGGTTAGAGATAGTTGAGCTAGGGGTTTTCTCAACATCAAATCAATGGAGTCCGAGACGAATTAAGGAGGAAAGAGGTTTGGGTCTTTGTTTAATTGCGAGTTCGAGTGATTGTGAGGTATATCTGGAGTGTTCTTCATGAGAGAGAAGTCGATCGAGTTTTTAGGGTTTTTGTTTTGTAATTTAATTTTGAATCTGTTTTATCAATTACATGATGTTCTAATTTACCTTACCGGGGTGTAGATGAAACCCACGATTTAATGTCAAAGTGATCTAACTCTCAAAGTGTTCTTGTAGTTTGTAATGCTTAGGATTATAGTTAGCCTTTGAACCAAACTCACTTGTGATCAATGGTACTGTAAGAATACCATTGATACTAGGGGTAAGTGAGGGGAGTGAGTTAACCGATTATCCATCTAAAGCCTTCAAGGGAAGGCACAAGACCACAGTGAGAATTTGAATCGCACAGCATATGATTAGGAGGTGGATTCAACCACCTAGTACCCTCACCAACAATTTACAACACCCTTTTGCTTAATTGTTACCTTAGATTAGAGTCACAACAATCCTTAGTCGTATCGACACCAAAACTAAACCAAATTTGTGTTACACACCTCTAGAAATCAGTTAGTAAGCTTTAGATCAACTTACACACACCCCATCTCCCTGAGGATCGACCTGTACTTGCCCTGCCTCCAATAGGCACTGTGCACTTGCAGATCACTTCGTACTCTCAATCACCACGTGTCCTGACATGCATTGGAAACAGAGCGGTTACTACATCATTTATTATGGCGCTTTCCTTATATAAGGGTGTTGTGTTTCTGATCCGGCCATTGGTTTCGAGCTTTTGTTTCTATTTTTGCTTTCCTCTGTTAGATATCTTGCTTAGATGGCTCATTCCCTTCACGGATATGTATTAACTTTGGCACCCGCCCCAGCGCTGGTTTCGATATTCAAGGAGCCAGAATTGGCGCGTTTATCGCTGGTGAAGGCTGAGGTCGAGGCTCTTCATGGACAGATACTGGCAAAATCACGGAGCGTCATGAAGCATATCGGGCTGACCAGAAGGCTGAACCCTCTGGGCATGTGACATCCGCGGTCCAGCGTTCATTAGACGACGTTGTTACTGCTCGATATGTTGCTAACTCGCTGCTTATGGATTCTTCGGTAATGATAGCAACTATAGAGCGTGCCATTGCGATTGTTGCTCATATATCTCTGGTCGGGCAACCCCGCGGCTCCCTGGGTACACTTTGTCCCTGGTGGCCGTTTCCGCGCTTGTATACTCATCTTATCCTGAGGATGAACTTGCACGTTTATTGGTGTTGAGAGAAGAGGTGGGCATGTTGTGGAATCTCAGGCGGGTTCGCCAAGACAAAACACATAAAGAATGTGACGAGCATAATGATACCCTTGCACTTGCTCATGGGGCAGGAGCTAATGACAAAGTCATGCAGGACATCCATAGGTTAGTGAGCGAAGCTGATTGGGAGTTATCTCGAGCCAACATTCAATGTGATGAAGGACGTTTAATGGTGGAAGCCTTAGACGTGGACATTGCTCGTTGTCGCGCGTTAATAGCTGGCTAAGCTGCGTGCTACCTTGGGATGATTTTCCTTGTTTTGTTTTCCTGTGTATTGGTTCGGGGGTTCTCCCCTTTTGTGGGTTCTCTTGTATGTCGGTGTTTTTATTAGATGTTTGTTGTTAAACTCTTTTTTTTTCTTTGTTGGTTCTTTCCTTATCCTCTTCATCTCATGGATATTTCCTCATCGAACTTAGGCTTAGTCCCCATGTCTTATATCAAGCGTGTCATCCCCTTTGGGGGTACCCTAGACCTGCTAAAGGGTATTGTTCTTCATATATTGACATTAATACGAGTTGACACGTATCATAACATGCAAAAGGAGACGTGAACGGTTGTTGCCTCGTAGATGGCACCATCCCCTCTTATATATACGGTCTACTTTTCTTAACATGGTCACTAGTTTCGCTTTCAACTCCGTTTTCACACTCTCCTGGTCGACCTATCACCTACATGGCTAACTCTCATCATGGGTACGTGTTGTTCTCGGCGATGTTTAAGCATTATGAATTGAAGCGACTATTGCTCGTGAAGAACGAAGTCGAAACGCTTTGGGAGCAAAGGATAGCAAATAGGGACGTTGTGCGCGCCAGTTTTAAGGAGCGACATGAGGCGTATCAAGCTGCTCAGGAGGCTGAATCGTCGGGTCGCGTATCACTGGAAATCCAGCGCGCATTGGATGAAGCTGTCACCGCTCGTGACGTGGCGAATCAATTATTCGCGGATTCTTCGATAATGATGGCTACCATAGATCGCGCCATTTCTGATTGTTGTCTCTGGATTTCTGACTAGGCAGCCCCGCCACTCCTTGGACACATTCTTACTTTAGCAGCTGCATCCTCGCTTGTGCCTGACCCCTACCTCGAGGATGAGTTAGCGCGTTTGTTGGTTTTGAGAGAGGAAGTGGGCGTGCTATGGACGCTTAGGTTGATTCGTCAGGTTAAAGCACGTAAAGAGTACGATAATCATGAATATACTCTTTCGTTTGCTCGTGGGGCTAAAGCTAAGGGTAAGATTATTCAGGATATTCATAAGTTGGTGAATAAAGCTGATCGGGACCTTCGTTTAACCACCGAGGAATGTGATGACGAGCGTCTGATGGTGGAGACCTTAGATGCGGATATCGCTCGTTGTCGGGCATTAATGGCTAGTTAGGTTGCGTACCCTCCTTCGGGGATTATCTTTTTTTTGTAGTCCCATTTGTGGTCATGCTGTTTTTTTCTTATGCGTCTGTTCTGAAGAAGTATTTTTTGTTTGTGTTTATTGTTCCTTATGTGTGAATAAAGTTTTGTTTTAGGTTGGGATATATTTTATTTTCCATATTGCGCTACTTTTGTCATTAAGTAGGGTGGGTTAGTGATAGTGTCTACACCCCCCCCCCCTTTATTGAGGGGCAGGTATAACGCGCCTACCTTCTCTTCCTCTCCCTCTTTTTTTTTGGAGTGGGGCAAGGCGGGGTGAACAAGGCGTTGTTCTAAACGCGCCTTCTCCCCGTTTCTTTTTCGATAGAAGTGGTGGGATGGGGAGGGCGTTGTTCTAAACGCGCCTATTCCCCTTTTCTTTTCAATAGAAGTGGCGGGGTGGGGAGGGCGTTGTTCTAAACGCGCCTACTCCCCTTTTTTTTTTTAATAGAAGTGGTGGGATGAAGAGGACGTTGTTTAAACGCGCCTACTCCCCCTGTTTTTTTTTTCCGATGGAAGTGGTGGGATGGGGAGGGCGTTGTTCTAAACGCGCCTACTCACTTTTTCTTTTTCAATAGAAGTGGCGGGGTGGGGAGGGAATTGTTCTAAACGCGCCTACTCCCCTTTTCTTTTTCAATAGAAGTGGGGGATGAAGAGGACGTTGTTTAAACGCGCCTACTCCCCCTTTTTTTTTCCGATAGAAGTGGTGAGATGGGGAGGGCGTTATTCTAAACGTGCTTACTCCCCTTTTTTTTTCCGATAGAAGTGGTGGGATGGGGAGGGCGTTGTTCTAAACGCGCCTACTCCCCTTTTGTTTTTCAACATAAGTGGCAGGGTGGGGAGGGCGTTGTTCTAAACGCGCCTACTTCCCCTTTCTTTTTCGATAGAAGAGGTGGGATAGGGAGGGCGTTGTTCGAAACGCGCATATCCCCCCCCCCCCTTTTTTTTTGTTTGTAGATGGCCAACCGGGTGCCCTTGGCATTCCCGTAGCCTTTTATAGATTTGTCATCCAATCGGGTTCCTTTGGCATTCCCGTAGCCTATTGTAGATTTGTCAGCTGACCGGGCGCCTTTGGCATTCCCGTAGCCTTTTGTGAATTTGTCAGATGATTGGGCGCCTTTGGCATTCCCGTAGCCTTTTGTAAATTTGTCAGCCAATCGGGTGCCTTTGGCATTCCCGTAACCTTTTTGTTGATGGTGGATTTTCAACAAAGGTCAAATCCGTAAAATCATGATACTGCATGTTTCTGGTACGACTTCAGGCATGTGACGATTCATATTTTACGAAGTCATGATGAACATGTCTTTCGAAAAGCCTCCACTAGCTGAGCGTTCGATCCCTGGCATTTCATTGTGCACTCTATGTAGAATAATAATTGGGCGGTCCTCCTACATAATTGTTTGTTGAGAGGGCTTAACGCCTTCAGACGTCGGTGATACTCACTTTGTTCCCGACTACATGAGAGCAAACCCTCTACATAGAAGAACGATTGGGCGGTTCTCCGTAAGATTGAGAGCAACAACGCCTTCGGGACGCTGACACTCACCGATCCACGACTATGAGAAGCTACCGTGTATAGACTCGGGCGTTCTCCGAAAGATCCGAGAGTGCCTTGAGGATATTAGCCGTCTCCCGACTATGCACATAGATTACCCCCGTCACGTGACATTCACCACGAGAATTCCCGAATGATCTATTATTGTCCTATTCCATAGTCGAATCTACGACCTGATCCCATGGAATGGCAATAACAATTGCTCTTATCCCATGGTCGAATCCACGGCCTGATCCCGTGGAATGGCAATAACAATTGCTCATATTCCATGGTCGAATCCACGGCCTGATCCCATGGAATGTCAATAACAATTGCTCCTATTCCATGGTCGAATCCACGGCCTGATCCCATGGAATGGCAATAACGATTGCTCCAATTTCATGATCGAATCTACGACTTGATATCATGGAATGGCAATAAACAACCGTATTATCTCATTACTCCGATTTCATAAATCCTATGGAATGGTAATAGATAACTTTATTACTCCGATTTTATGGTCAAATCCACGATCCCATGGAATGGTAATGCCTGTTTTATTATTCCGAATTCATGATCGAATCCACAGCTGATCCTATGAATTGATAATAAATAACTACTCATTCTTGTTGTTCAATTTCATGAATTATTCAACACTGAATTTCATGGATTAGCAATAAATACTCAACAACCGGGCATTTGGATTATCACTGAGTAAGCCCCACGAAAAATGGTGTAAGTGTACTCGACAATGATGCACGACTGAGCACCCAGATGCACGAACGAGCATCCAAAAATATGAATAGATGAGGAATCCTACGCAAAACAGGAAAAAAACAACAAATATTAATAAAATAATAAAGAGCGCCCATGGGCCGGGCCCACCGGCCGGCCGGCCATGCTCTAGCCGTGGCCGGTCCCCATGCTTCTTCAATTATTTTGCCATATTTTGTTATTTTCACGAACTCATGAAAAACTCCTTGATTTTGGCAACTTTCCTTGTTTTTGCAAAATTCATGAATTCTCCATAACTTCATGGATTCATGAAAAATAATCTTTCTTTATAATAAGAGACCCCAAAGAAGCCACATGGCGTCTCCACAATCAATCTTCAATCTGGTGAAGCCATGTCAGCAATAAATTTCCCTGTCAGCAGCGTCTGATTGGACACTACTCTAACAGCCACTATTAAGCAATTGAAGTGTCACCAGACTCAACTCTAAAAGATGACATCCTTTCGGGGATGATTGAATCCTTTCGGAAAAATATTCTTTTAAGACACCTTTTCAGTCGCCACGAGAAAGATTACCTCACTTCCCAAGCGACATCTTCTTTTGGAGTATAAAACAACGTCAAACTTTGCTAACTTTTTCATTTCATTTTATCAATTCACTCAAATAATCAAATGAGAATCAAACCAAACTAATAGCATTAAATTCACATCAACCAAAAGAGGAAAACTATGGAAGTTACCATGGAGGAATATTTGCACCAAGATCACATTAAAGAAAAAAGGAGGCTTGATTATAATTTTTGACTTTGATGTTCTTTAGTTGACGTAAATACACATAAATGGGTCTGGGGCAAGACGAACAAGAAATGGTCTAGAAGAAAGTCGAAGAGAAAGATTGCAAGGCTTTATCATGCACATCCAACATCGGGCAAGATATTCTACCCGCGTTTATTTCTCAACACAGTAAAGGTCCGCGTAGCATTAACAATATGAAGACTGTGAATGGATTTGTTCTTCTAACATTTAAAGATGCATGATTAGATTTGGGTTTACTGGATGACTACAAAGAATGACATGAAGTGATGGAAGAGGCGGGAACTTGCGCACCCAGCAAGTTATAATGTGAAATGTTCTTAACATTGATCTTATGCGAAATTACAAATCCAGTAAAATTGTGAAACCGGCGGCACCAGAGACTATCATCTGATGAAATTTGCATCGTCAAAAAAACTTATTAGAAGATGAAGATCTTGAGATAGAAGATGAACAGATCCGAAACTATGTTTTATTGGTGCCATCATCGACTATTAAAGATATTGTTGTTGGGACAACAACTACTCACGATATGCCTTTGGAAGATCAATTTTGTATCTTCAAATGATCCATCCATGCTCTTGGATCAAGTTCGTATGATTTTGATGTTTTTGGAACAGAAACATGCATCTCTATTTTTTAAGAGATATAAGGATGTAAAAATATCTATTTTTCTAATTATCCTTATGTTAAATCTCGGCAAGATGAAATGATCTGTGTTCAGAATCGTTACATACTAAATTATGAAGAAGAATGCGGATAGGTTAGTTAGTACAAATAGCATCTGACGGAGAATGAGAAGAAGGTACATCGCTATACCAGTTTCTTTTACCTCTTCTTTTTCTATATAAATTATAAATTTTTGTTGCATTCTTTTACTCCAACCTATAGGCATGTCGGGAGACCAATTCCTTAGAAAAAAATATTAAAAATGGTAGAACGATCGAGGGTATGTTACTAGAGAAAATATAACATAAAAATGGTACTGAGAAGAAAGAAAAAATCTTAATTGGTGAAAATGAAAAGAAAACACAGAACAGGGGACAATAGATGTGTGATTCATTAATTTTCTAACAGAGAATTTTGGATTAAAAGAGGGAATTCATTAGAAAGGAGGGATGTACAAAATGTCTACAGGTCGTAGAAAAGCGAAAGCTAATAAAATTAACACAGTACTCCAATTGAGCACCGAACTTGCAAAGTTCGAGTGAACTTAAAGAATTGAATTAACTTGAGTTAAAGAAAATAATATCTGGATCGAAATCATTGCTAAGTTGTTCATGTTTTCAACCTGACAGATGATATTCGCGGAAAAGAGAAGGTGGTGCGAAAGCATATTATTAAATTAGCCCATGCAAATCCGAACATACAGTAAACGTTTAAACGATTGGGGTGATAATCCATACGTGAATGTATGAACATTCTCTCTCTGTATCATTTAGCAGCTTTTGTTTTACTTCAAGTAACTTCTCAGTGGCTGAATTTAGTCGATGGTGCATATCTTTTCATCATTAATTCAGTTTTGCGATGAACTGATGCAGGTATATACAAAATGGGTTTGACATTTTCTTTAAATAGTTATTACACCGACTAGATAAGGAAAAAAACTACACGAAAAATTTCGACTAGATAAGGAAAAGAGAAAAGGGGTAGAGTTTGGCATGATATTTCCCGGCAGATGTTAAGCTTTCTAAAGGGCCGTTGTTCGTTGCATTCTGACTTGAGATTATGCAGGTATGCACAAAACGGTGAGTTTGTTAATTTAGTATGAGCCATGATTTATCATTTTCCAAGGAAAAGTGGGGAAAATGGTGGATGAATGGATTGAGATGACATGTTGCTCTCGAACGAAGAGCCTTTGGGCTACAAGATGATTATGAACTCTGTGAAATCATCTTATACATAGGTTGATGCAAACACAGTCTATGATTACACTTATTACTTTTTTTTGGGGGTTAATTAATGAACTAGCTAGCCCGTCCATTTGGATTATTTGTTAAATTAATTTATATATCTAGATTATGTAAAGGCCCTTGCACTTGCATCATATTCGCGTTTTTTCATTATTTATTATTTTTAACTGTTCAAAAGTAAAACATAAATGTTATATGCATATACATATACACATGCATCAATGTGGTACTGTAGATTTTATTCCAAATGATTATGTTTATTGTAGGTCATCCATCCCATGGAATAACAAATTCATTAAGAAGTATGATGAGACAAATCTCCCTTCCCATTTGTTTGTATACATAAAAACTAATGTATATAAAAGTAGAATTTACCTTCCTTTTTTTTTGAAGCATGAAATTGTATTAAAGTTAGAATTTACCTTCCCTTTTGTTTGTGCATAAAAACTAATGTTCTATCCGCTTTTAATTATTATTTTTTTACAGGGAGACAAAAGTAGTAGAGAAGTTCTACAAAGGATAAGTACTATCAAAACAAATTAATTTGGTCATGTTACAGAACAAAAGCTTGAAAGGTCATTAATTCACGAAATTGGATTCTGCAAATTCACTAAGAAAATGTTCTGTTTTTCTAATCTGTACTGTTTATAGAGGTATTGCCCGTAATATTTCCTCCATTTTTTTTTAGTTTTTGTTAAGACTCCACTTTTGTTACACAATGGTGACAAGGGTGAAGTATATCAGACTATATGTGCAGATAGAAATCACGTTTAATTCACGAGACGAAAAATTATTGACAAGAAGCTATGAAGTCAAAACCAAGTGGGGAAGATACAAGGCTGTAGTCCAATTTTTAATGGATGGGCTATGTGGATATCCAAATCCCAACGCACAATGCATGCAAAATAATATTTTCCAAAAGACTTTTGCGGCTAGACGACCGTTGATGCAAACGGTTCCCCAGTTTATAAACACAAGGAAAAAAAACAAGGATATTGATCTGGATAACAGACGGATGGTTCAATATAACAGAGATATATACTACATTTAGCATAAACATAACCAAAATTGAACAGATTTATGTATGAGATGCAACGAGAATACGTAACTATTTACCACATTAAATGGAAATGTTGGTAGCCCGTAAGATATAGATATTCCCGAGACTCCCGGTGCGTATGCACCGGGTAAGATGCTTGTATTATAAAATAGGAAAAGGAGTGCGGGAACGGGCAACATAGCCGGCCGGCCATGCCCAAGCCGTGTCCGGTCGCACACCTCACAATCCCTAGCTTTTTATAATTATTATTCCCTAAATTCATGAAACTCCTTTGTTTCAACAAAAACTCATGGATTCTCCATAACATCAAGGATCCATGAAAAATAATATTATAAAATAGGGAAAGGAGCGCGGGACCGGGCAACATAGCCGGCCGGCCATGCCCTAGCCGTGGCCGGTCCCACACCCCGCAATCCCTAGTCTTTTATAATTATTATTTTCCTCAAATTCATGAAACTCCTTGGTTTGAGCAAAAATCATGATTTCTTCATAATTTCTCAAATTTTGCTCAAATCGTGAAAATTCAAAAGCCAACATGGTCGCATGACCGGCTAGCCTCTCACGACAATTTTGAATGTTAAAATATTCTTATTTTAATATTTACAAAATACTGATCAATTTAGCATACATGCTCATTCCAACAAAAATCAAGAATATCAGTCAAGATAAACTCTTCTGAAAATTCACAATGTTGCTCGAACGCACATCGGAAAATATGGAACTCTCAGTACGGAGACACGGACACCATGATAACACGAGCATGCCTTAATGACTGACCAGAGTCATTCCTAGGGCTTGCACAAAGCCGGTCCCACATGTTTTCATGATTCTGACCTAATTTGCTCAATTGCTCATATTGGGCCCGAACTCTCTCCAACCAACCTGGAGATTGCTCAAACGACCAACAATTGGTCCCGTGACCACCAAGAGCCGGTCCCAGGCTCTCTTGGTCGGTCCCCCATCTATCATACTTAGGTTTTGTCTAATGCTTAACCCAGCAATATTTCAATAAATGATGAAACCGGTACATAATCATCATTCTTTCACCAATCCTCAAACTGAGAACCCCGGTGCATGCTCACTCGAGCACCGGGAACCACATGGATGCCCATCATCCCATGTGGTCGGTCCCTCTATCACTCATGACCTATTTTCAGCGATTCATCAACTATGATCTGAAATTAGGGTTTTGAATAAATGCTCCACGAATCATCACTCTGAGCACGATTCAAACACTAATGAATTTATGATGGATTCAGCAACCAACATCTGAATTAATCAAATAATATTTGGTAGCTTACCAATATTTTAATATTTTATTGGATCACGTCACCAATAAATGTTTTGATCGAATCGAGCAATACTTGTTCGCTTGCTCAAATATTGATCCAAACTATCAATATTTGGTAATTTATCGCAATTTGTCGAATTGAGAAATACTTGCTCAATTGCACGAAAAATTATCAACATTCTAATTTGCGAATTGAGCGATACTTGCTCAATTGTGCGTCAAATCATCAACATTCATTATATTTTTCGAATTGAGCAATACTTGCTCAATTGCTCAATCAAAATTGTCAACATTCAATATTTTGTTAAAATGAGCAATACTTTCTGTTGCCGTCATATTCAAGAATTGTCGAATTAAGCAATACTTGCTCGATTTGCTCGAATATTGATCCAACTATCAATATTCAGTAATTTATCAGTATTTCGTCGAATCGAGCAATACTTGCTCAGTTGCTCGAATAATCCACATATATTCAGTAACTCATCAATATTCAACAACTAGTCGAATTTACAATATTTGCCCAATATTAACATTCATGAATCGCTGAGTATTTTTCAAAATGCTTGATTCAACAAAACCTAGACTCATTGTCTAATCAGTCAACTACTGACAAACTAAATACACGTCTGTCATGCAGACTCCACGATTAGTGAGACATCAATCACGTCAAATTGGGGGATAACAACTAGGGTTTTGGTCTGGGCGGCCTACAAAAGACGTGGATTTCATCCACGACGAGAAATGTGCGTAAGTTGTGTAAACGGTTGAAGGAGTTAGCAAAGTAGTGGGTGCACGATCCGTCAAGTCTCCACACGACATGTAACTTACTTTACCATGATCTTCCACTTGCCCACTTTTCCACTCATGAAACCGTCACACTTACAGGGATCAAGGTGTTCAGACTCAGACAATATAAATAAGTCTATGAACTCATGATTGAGGACAAGGAATGATCACTAGCTATCAGCAATCGTCCACACAAAATTTCTCGAGTAACTACTCTCAAGAATTCATCAATCTATCAGAACTTATTCGAACTCCACAGTTCACCAATTATTGCAGAAACCTTCAACACACCCACAATCTTTGATCATCATTGATCCCACACAATTCTCAGCTTCCCTCCTACAGATCAACCCATCTTCCTCTTTGCGACCGAATTGACTCTGGAACGGCCATTGACTTGGTTTAGGCCGGAGTCCTACATATTGATCTCTCGAATCTAAGCACTCCCTTTGCAAAGGTGCATCTGTGTGAGGTTGAGCAGTTTGCTCGGTTCGAGGAGTCTAGACACGCTCGACTCTTCACTTCCCCAAAAAACCAGCGAACTGTTTTTCCCCATCCACACTTTTGTAGATTTTTCAGCTGACTGGGCGTCTTTGGCATTCCCGGAGCCTTTTGTAAATTTGTCAACTAATTGGGCGCCTTTGGAATTCCCGTAGCCTTTTGTAAATTTGTCAGCTGATTGGGCGCCTTTTGCATTCCCGTAACCTTTTGTAAATTTGTCAGCCAATCGGGTGCCTTTGGCATTCCCGTAGCCTTTTGTAGATTTGACAGCCGACCGGGCGCCTTTGGCATTCCCGTAATCTTTTGTAAATTTGTCAGCTGATTGGGCGCCTTTGGCATTCATGTAGCCTTTTGTAAATTTATCAGCTAATTGGGCGCCTTTGGCATTCCCGTAGCCTTTTGTGAATTTGTCAGTTGATTGGGCGCCTTTGGCATTCCCGTAGCCTTTTGTAGATTTTTCAGCCAATCAGGTGCCTTTGGCATTCCCGTAGCCTTTTGTAGATTTGACAGCCGACCGGGCGCCTTTGGCATTCCCGTAATCTTTTGTAAATTTGTCAGCTGATTGGGCGCCTTTGGCATTCATGTAGCCTTTTGTAAATTTATCAGCTAATTGGGCGCCTTTGGCATTCCCGTAGCCTTTTGTGAATTTGTCAGCTGATTGGGCGCCTTTGGCATTCCCGTAGCCTTTTGTAGATTTGTCAGCCAATCGGGTGCCTTTGGCATTCCCGTAGCCTTTTGTAGATTTGTCAGCTGACTGGGCGCCTTTGCCATTCCCGGAGCCTTTTGTAAATTTTTCAGCTAGTTGGGCGCCTTTGGCATTCCCGTAGCCTTTTGTAAATTCGTCAGCTAATTGGGCGCCTTTGCTATCCTGTAGCCTTTTGTAAATTTTCACATCATTTGTTGATAATCTAACCTTTATTATTCAGAGCGAATGCTTATACATTAGGCGATTCATGCATATAACTTCTTCAACCATTTGCCGTTGATGGGCGACTTGACCTTGGTGCCATTCATTCGCTTGAGCTTATAGTATCCACTTTCTGCCACCTTTCTTATTTTGAATGGGCCTTCCCAGTTTGCATCAAACTTACCAGCACTGGCATTCTTTTGTAAGTGAGGGGCAATTTTGAGGACCAAGTCGTCCACCTTGAAGGTTCTCTCCTTCACGCTCTGGTTGTAGTAATTAGCTGTGCGCTTCCTGCAAGCTTTTGCGAACCATTCTGCTCGTGCTCTTCTCTCCTCTATCGTATCTAGGTGGGCGAAACGGCTTACTTCATCCGGTGTAGTATGGTTAGCCATTGCTACCCTTACGGACGAGATCGCTATTTCTGCTGGCAGTATCGCGTCTTCTCCATAGACTATAGAATAAGGTGATGCTCCCGTGGAACTGCGCTTTGAGATCCTGTATGCCCATAATGCGGGCGGCAACTGTTCGTGCCATTCTCTGTGATGATCATGCACCTTTCTGCTCAGGATTCGAATGAGCGTCTTGTTAGTTTCTTCCGCTTGCCCGTTCCCCTGAGGGTAGTAGGGGGTCGATGTATATAGTGTTGTGTTGTATTGGCGGAGCAGGTCTATTACATCCTTGTTCACAAATGACTTGGCGTTGTCCGCCCTAATTATCATAGGCGCGCCAAATCTGTAGATAATATGCTCTTTGATGAACGCATCCATAGTTGCTCCGGAGTAATCTTTGAGGGGTATTGCTTCGACCCATTTCGACGCGTACTACGTGGCTGTTATTATGTATTTATGGCGCTTTGACGTCGTTGGGTTGATCGGCCCTATATGATCTATCCCCCAGCTATGAAACGACCATGGTGTCACTATGTTGTGTAACTGAGCATGGGGCGCCCGAATCAGGGTCCCGTGCGTCTGGCATCTTAGACATTTTCTAACGTGCTCTGCGGTGTCGCTCTCATGGTTGGCCAATAGAATCTGCCCTCATAAAGCTGTAGGAACACCTTCCGCATTCCTTGGTGCTCAGCATCGTGAGACTGGGTCATTACCTCTGTCGCTTCTTGGTCGGACAGGCACCGTAACATAACGTTGTTGCAACTTCTACGATAAAGGACCCCCTCGTGTATGGAGAAACGCGCTCCTTTCTTTTGAATTTTTAGGGCCGCCTGCCTCTCATTGGGTAGCTTGTCGTGTTGGATAAAATCTATATAGGGTTGTCTCCAATCTGTTCCTTCAACTGTGCAAACTTCTGCCGGCTGAGGTGGGGCTTGACAGTCGGCACAACTATCTTGGAGGGCCTCTGCTTGCGCTGACATGCTTAGCCAGTATATCCCCAACCTTTGCAGTTTTCTATAAAGGTGGACGACGCCGGTTTTCCCGCATGTCTCCATGTGCAGCTCCTAGAGTATTTTTTCTGCTTCCCTTTTATTTACACATCTTGCGAGCGATCCTCCGCGGCTCTAGTAAATCAGGCGCCTTGAATCATCACAAATTTCTTCAAGGCTTGGGTAGGCATCACTCGATCTTCCTCCATCCGAGTTAAGTCTTCGATATATACTCTCCTCTAATCGTCTGCTTCTTCAAAATCCAAGTCTTCTTTCCAGGTGCTAGGCAACTCCCTTCTTTTTACCGTGATCGTTCCCTCTTGTTCACCATTTAAATGCATCTTGCTTGCTGGGGTTGACAGAGCATCTGCGTGCCGAAATCTACTTCTGCCCGTATGGTCCAATGTCGATCCTTCCTGGTTCATCAAGCCCTGAGCTTCTGCCCGGTAGGGAGCTAGGTGTGGTTCTTTGACGTGGAAGTCGCCATTCACTTGGTTTGTCACCAGTTTAGAGTCGCCTTTTACTTCTATACTTCCTAAATTGAGTTCTTTTTGCCAACTCAGTCCCAAAATTAGCGTTTCATACTACTGACAGATTATTATCGCACTGGAAGTCCAATTTGAATGAGTATGATAGCAAGTCGCCTCGTGGGCTTCAATACTACTCATGCTCCTCTAAAAGTACCGTATGACGACGTCAAAGAACATAGTCTGTGGCTTGTTTGACATCCGCTACGCTACATACCTGTGTATATTCGTGCACTGCTGCCTCCTTCTCCCTCGGAACATAGCTAGGTCTGGCCATTTCCTCGCCTCTTACTGCTTTGGTCGTCGGCATTTGAGCTCGACCGACAACCGTAGCAGCCAAAGGAGCGCTTCTCCCGTTAGGATTCGCATTGGATGCTGTGCTGCAGGCTGGGTTTGCCGCGCTATCACGATGGTCTCGTTCGTCAAGATATGGGCGCAGCCTTCGCGCGTAAATGAGAGCTAGGCATGCCTGCTCCACACGTGGGTATCTCTCCGCATCTCAGACTCCTGGGCTAACGTAGGCCAGGTGACATTCATTTCCTCCCATGTCTTGCGCTAGAACCGCACCTATCGCCAAACCTGAATGTCGTGGTAGAGGTAAAGGGGGTCCCTTTTATTGGGGGCCGAACTTTGGGATCGACGAGACATTGTTTCGCTTTTTTCAAATGCGGCATACTGCACTTCTCCCCATTCAAAGGCGACACCTTTCTTTAATAAGGGTAGAAACACGGACATTAATTGTGCCAATCCAGGTACAAAGCGCCGTATGTAAGATATCTGTCCTATGAATGCTTGCAGTTCCTTTGCACAATCTTTTATGCATCGAGAAAATAGATGCATAACCTGATATGCATCCAGAATATGGATGCATACCGCATTATGCATCAATTTTTTATGTACGCACTAAAATCAACCAAAACAATGGTTACATAACTTGTTATGATGCATAACTTTGTTATCCAAATGCATAATTTGTTATGCAAGCTGAGAAAATGGTTGCATAATTGCTATGCGCCCGCATAACGTGTTACGCATTTTTTTGGTGGCCGCATAATGGTTATGTATCAAGTTTTCGAAAATTTTGCCTAAAATGATGATCACCTCCGATTTTTTTCGTGAAAAGCAAAAATTTGATATTCTTGTTTGTACTCATTGCATACGCTTCTTAAAAAGATTTAATGATAAAAATTTGTAAAATTCCAAGGCCATGATTTACATATGTTATATCCAAAGTTATTGCCAATTATACCCGATTTATAACCCACATGCGATGCATAATCCGTCATGTAGACATTTTTAATAATTTCATATAATTACGCTGCCACTAATCAGGCCCGACAACGGTAATATTATTTTTTCGGCCCGCTACCAATTTCCCCATTCCTTTTCTAATATGACCCCTCCTTCTATATTAATTCCTCATTTATCCCTTTTGCTCCATGGATATTTTCCTATTGGACTTGGGCTTAGTCCCCAAGTCCCCATGTCTCGCATTAGGCTTGTCTCTATGGGGCACCAACTCAAGTGGCGGGCATATTTTCATGTATCAACAAGGATATTACAAATCAAATTTGAAATGCCTGTGTTTTTACGAGGCCGATGCCAAATATCTGAGGGCGACCACCAAAATCACACAATAAGTCGTATTACGATTTACAAGGATTGGGCAATTCTTCAATCTTTACTATGAGTAAGATTTGCATAATCCATGGTTCCGT